>VUQJ01023086.1:29063-39234 GCA_015108635.1 Andinoacara biseriatus
ACATATCTATGTGAGCTGAGCTTTTCAACCATGACTGCTATAAAAACTAAAAAAAAGAGAGAGAGACTGAGAGCAGTTGAGGAAGAGCTTTGTGTGTGCCTCTCTTCAATCCCTGCCAGGATTTCAGCTTTGCATTCATCTAAACAGGCACAAGTTTCACACTAAGTCAGTAAATTCAGAAATTATATTGTCATTATATGTGCTGCATTAAGCTACAATGTGTCATTTAGTAGCTTTTTTGGGTGGTTTGTGTGCCGCAGGATTTTTTTTACTGTAAAAATGTGTTGTGGCTCAAAAAAGGTTGAAAAACACTGCATTACTGAATAAGCATTTTATATTGACACTAATGAATTGTACCTTTTTATACAAAAATTTGGGGAAAAAAATACTCATAACAGCTACTGCTACACTGTAATTCTACTTTTTAGAAAATGAAAAGATAACAATTTCTTCCAACACCTTTTATAAATTGGATAAACTGCATTTTTCATTAGTCCCTGAAGGGCACGCTCTGAAGGCTCCTCACTCATTTTGATATGCCACCTGCAGCATAAAGCCACTCTGTGACTGTTATTGAAATATCTGTGTTAATTAATCATAACACTACTATTAACTAAAGAAGTAATCTCCCCATGATGCCACATCAAAGGAGTATCTTATGGTAACTAAAAATTAATGAATGAAAAAGAGAGTGATGACAAACTCAGTGAGCATTATAAAAGTACCTGCTACAGCACCTTCTCATGCAATAGGGTTTCTTTGTCTTTGCTACAAGAAATCAGAACTATAAAATAACAGAAAAACAAAGCAAGCAAAAATACCTCAAACTAAATACAACACTTTAAAGCAGCCACCTTTCGCTTTGACAAAAACCATGAGGTAGTGGTTTTCTAACAGTCTTGAGGGGGTTTCCACATATGCTGCACACTTGTTGGCTGCTTTTCCTGCAGTACAACTCATCCCAGACCATCTGATCTGGGTTTATATTGTGTGATTTTTGGAGGCACAGTAATGTGACAGAGCACTCCATCACTCTGCCTCTTGGTCAACAAGCTTTAGCAAGGCCTGGAGCTGTGTTTGGGTCATTGCCTCATGAACAGCTAGTAATCCAACTAATCACAACCCTGATCAGATGGTGTGTTTCTGCAGGATATTAAAGATATACCACGACTCTGAATAAATCACGAGCCAGCAAAGCTTCCCCGGTTTAAATCATGCTTCAAAGTGGGAAAGCAATACTATTGATATTTTATCTTACAAAGAGTCTCACAAAAATTCTTGACTCAAGTAGCTTTCTTTTTGTGCAACACACAGACACAAATGGGGAACAGAGCAATAAAATACTAGAATTTCAGTCTTGGGCCAATTACTTGTCAGATAATTCTATTTAAAATGCTCCAAAAGGCATAAACACAGTGGAGAAGTCCAGATTAGTGACTCTAATAAGTTACAGTGAGGCCTCACTGACATCGATTCGCTACACCTTCTGTGTGGAGTCACCTGTCAATCAAGACGACTTCCCTACCTGTGTTATCCAGATGGGTGTTTTACTAAAACATCACCCATTATATAGTTGTTATGAATTCCTAATGGCTAAAACTGTTTTAGTACCGGGTTGTAAACATGCTTTTTAAAACTGTAAAGTTTGGTATTTTAGTATGGATGTCTTTAGTATTTAATTCATTTCTATTGCCATTAGAGGAAATGCTGTTTTTGGCACTTCAGCGTTAGCTTCATTTCTTTGCCTCTCGCTCCTAATGTTGCGTTCACATCAAACGCAAAGCAAAGTTTTTCAAGGCACTGTTAAATAAAAACATGCAATGAGGGACACTGATGCAAATTTGCACTAAGAGACACAAATGGAGGTAAATCCACATTTGAGTAATATTTCAACTTTGCTCATGAAAACCCATCAGCTGGGATTCTCCCATACACTCTGGATTCTCTCCTGATGGTACTGACAATCAGAAATGAAAGACAAGCTTGCTGACACCAGGTCAATTAGGTCAATTTGAGTTACACTACATTCCAAAAAAGTATTCACATGCAGGGTTTATAGGGTCTAAAGGGTTTAATATGATGTCAGCCTCCTCTTTGCAGCTATAACAGCTTCAGCTCTTCTGGGAAGGCTTTCCACAAGGTTTAGGGGTGTTTATGGGAATTTCTGACCATTTTTCCAAAAGTGGATTTGACACTGATGACTGACACTAATGTTGGACAGGAAGGCTTAGAGTCTCTGCTCCAATTCATCCCAAAGGCATTCTGGTTGGTTGAAGTCAGGGCTCTGTACAGGACAGTCAGGTTCTTCCACACCAAACCCACTCATCCATGACCTTGCTTTGTGCAGTCATGTTGGAACAGGAAGGGGCCAGCCCTAAACTGTTCACACAAAATTGGGAGAATGAAATTGTCCAAAATGTCTTGGTATGCTGAAGCATTAAGAGTCCCTTTCTCTGGAACTAAGGGGCTGAGCCCAAATCCTGAAGAACAATCCAACATCATAATCCCCCTCCACCAAACTTTACACTTGGCACAATGCAGTTGGCAAATACTGTTCTCCTGGCAACTGCCAAACTACAACTAAACACCCCAAAAATAGAAAGCAAAATCTTAAGCTTTAAACACAAATATCTTATTTAACTGAAGAAAATCCATACATAAACTAAATGTGCACTCTTACAAATAGAATGTGTATTGAAACCAACCAAACAATTTATTGCAAAACAAATGAATGAGTAGTGCATAAGGGAGTTACCGACTTTGATGCTGTGTGGCCATGGGTTTGGCCATCACACTGATAGTCACCAAAAAAAACAGAATGACATTCAGTTATACAGTCTGTGCAAAGGTCTCGAGCCACCCTTCAAGATATTGTGCTCAGAAAATGGGAAACTAGTGCAGGGATTTACTGAAACATGTGCAAACATACATGGGAATACAGCATATAAGGCAAAAACAGAGTTTGTGCAATCCCAATGAGCTTGAAAGTCAATATATGGGATGGCTACCAATACTGCCTGAACTCTCTTAGGAAAACTTTGCTGTAATTTCTTTAAGTAGTCTTCAGGAATAGTTCTCCAGGCTTCTTGAAAGACATTCAAAGCTCTTCTTTGAATGTTGGCTGCCTTTTGTTCTTTTCTCTGTCAAAAATGATCTCACACTGCTTCAATATTGTTGAGGTCCGGGCGCTAAGGAGCCCAATCCAGGATTCCAGTTCCATCCAGGAATGCGTTTACTGCATTGTTTGTGTGTTTGGGATCACTCTCCTGGTAAAATAAATGAGGCTGTTGCCAACCAGATGCGTTCCAGATATCTGTTTTTGTGACAGGCTACAAGTAACAAAGTACCTAAATTTGCCATTTAAAGTTAGAGTTCTTTGCTAAGTTTTGTGTTCCACATCTAGAGATAACAGAAAAACACTGGTTCATCCACTGAGTTAGATGCCTGGTCTATGCTTTAATGATTCATGGGTCAGTGATAAGTGGTTTAACAAACACAAACAACATTCTGGTAAGGTTCAAAGACTAGAAAAATTTGTGAAAAGTAGTCAAAGACAAACTTTGAAAGACCTTCAGAAAGTCTGGGGAACTCTTACTTTTAAAACAAATCAAAAGACAGTCTTGAAGCAAAATATAAATAAATGAGAGGTAGTTTAAGAATTTAGCACAGTAGTTGCACAGCACAAATATTGACCAATATCTGATTCAGTGTTAAATATATGGAGGGAGTTTTTCATTATTTATCACACATTATTAAAATTCACACTTACCTACGATGTGTTCCAAATGCACAAGAATTCACCCTGTAGGCCAGAGTTTAACAACCTGAGGCATGTAGAGAAGGACAAAACACCCGAAGAGAAGATAAGAAAGGCAGGGTATGCCTACGGAGAACTGTTTTCATGTGACTGTGGAAAAACTGATGATAAAAAAATGTTTTTCTTGTACTAAAACAAATGAGAGCCCAGTTGTTGTCCTGCTCAAACGATGGAACCAGATGGAATCAGTTATTGCTCTTTCGCAAACACCTTGGCCTGCTGTGACTCTAAAAAAAACAATGTAAACATGCTACAGAGTACAGCTTGTCTCAAGAGTCTGCAAGAAGTGACACCAACATGTAATTTTGTCATAAAATGTGGGCCTGTCTGAACTACCGGGCTCAGGCGTTGTTTGTGGCCATTTATGTGTCGAGTCTGGATTCACTTAGCTCTGGGTCTCTGCTGTTTACTCATATAGTTGTGGTACACAGTCATCCACACCCTGTCTCCCATCTGTCTAAAAAAAGCTTGCGGTGACGGAGAACGAGTCGGCCAGCTTTCCTGCTAACCCAAACCCAGTGAACGAATAGGAGCCACAGAGGACTGAGGGTCTACTGTCTCCGTCTCTCTCTGCTGGTGTGAAGACACAAATTTCCATCACTGACCTTTCGAATGTATTTTTGCAACTACATTCTGTATGTCTCCGGTTTGTTTACTGGCTTATGTAACCAAAGGGGAAAGTCAGTTAGCAGCTTGCCAATGCTGTAGGGCACAAACCTGACTGGGTTTTTCCATGAAGAGGAGGGAGACCGCGAGGGAGAAAGAAAATAAGAGCCAAGAAAAGAGAACGTGGTTTTTATGAGAGACCTCTTTCGTGAGGAAACTCTGAACATCTGTTCAGAAATGAGAAAGCTGAGGGGTAATGTGGGTACGATGACTGCAGGTATGAAGATTCAAGGGTGGTAACATGCAGAAAATGGGAGCAGAGAAAATGGCCACAACTGTAACCCAACGGGTGTGCGTGTTTTTGTGGTCTTCGGCAATAACTGATTTCTCCGAAGCACCTGCGTGACATCTGCAAGAGGCAAAAGTTTAACGTGCAGCCAAAGCAACCTTTCACATTGTCAATGAGAGCCTGAAAAAACAATCAATGGCCTTCTTTTTTGTTGTGTGACTGTCAGATGAAAAACTTAACTCCTTCACTTCCCGCTGACCCCCAAACAACTTCCTTGTTTTGCCATTTTTAGAACAAAAGTTCAGCAAATAAACATCGCACGTCTAATTCGAGAACATCCTGTGAAGTTTGTGGCATCAGAGGTGCACTCGGAGAGGAGGAGGGCATGACATGAATGGGCTGGATGTGGATTTCTGACCACATACTGAGATTTAAGAGAACATTGGTAAAGAAAGGAATTCCAGTGAATGGCGTCGAAAATCCCCGAAAGGCTCAGGAAACAGAGTCAAGTAAGTTTTGGGAGGATATGGCCTGGATCAGTTTTTAGGGATTAAAATTTAGACTGAAATGATGAAGACGGACAAACAAAGAAAAAGCTCCTCACAGAGGTATGTGAGAGTGAAATCCCTCCTTATCGTTACCTTAGAAGGCCCTTCAAATTCCCAGCTGAGTGCGAGTGAACTGCACGGGTCACGCGCTACTATGAAATCCCGGTCACGATGGACCATCAGCCAATCTGCTACTGCACAGACATCAAATTCCTCTCAATCCAGAAGTGCATTCAGGGACAGGAATTTGAAACAGAGAATAATGGGATTCACATCTTTAGTCCAAATCCGCCAACTTTAAAACTGGTGTTAGTTGCAAATTGTGCAACTTGACAAGAGTTGTAGCTCACATTCTTCTGCGTGACCGTGAAAGAAAACAGAAAGCATCAGACTTTAATTTGCTGAATTCTCTTTGTTCACTCCTGCAGTATTTGCAGGGCTCATACGTCAGTAACTTGGTATGTGTAAGTGTTGATGAAAGCTTATCTTAAAATGAGCACACTTGCCAATGAAATTCTTCTCAATCAATCATTAACCTCGTTATTCATTTCAGGATGGACAAACAGGTGTGGTCATTTACATGTAAGCAGACATTGAAACACAACAGGAGCTTTCCCCTCTGTATTTAGCTCATCCACAAGCAGTGAAGACACACACAAACACACACAGCCAGGAAGAAGTTGGGGAGTCGGGGTAGGTGCCTTATTTAAGAGCATTTGACACGTAGATCTATTGAGATAGCGGGCACCCACCCACAAATTTCTCACACTACTCTCAGCCACAGTTGCCCTCTAAAAACAGTTGAGAGTCTGTTCTGCACATGAGGAGGAAGATTGTGTGAGAGTGCATTCTTGTCATTTCTACATTTCTGTTATGTTTGAAATTAATTTGTGTAGTAACACACTTGTTCTGATGACAGCACTGTATCCAGTTCTCTAAAAAGAGCTGTTATTATGGAAAACAATGTTAACACAAAAATGGCTCTGAAAGATGGAAACTGTGATCAAGGTCAAGGTCATATTTACTTATAAAGCACATTTAAAACAGCAGAGTATACCAAAGTGCTCGATCACCTCTCTGTTTTAATCTAGTTTTAGGCTTCCTTAAGAGCAACTGGTTCAATGACCTCAGAGCGCTCACAGGCGTGTGAATGCGATGCAGCTCAGGCAGAAATTAAGTTGTCAGTCCATTTAAAGCTTTAAAATTAAGAAATAAAATCTTAAAATCAATTCTAAAACAGACAGAGAGACAATGTGGGAACAATGGGATGAAAGGATGGGTAATGTGTTCATGCTTTGTTATACCTGTTAAAAGATGAGTTGTCACATTCTGAACTGCAGGTGGAGCACAGATGATTGCTCTAAACCACAGTACAGGGAATTACAGTAATCCAGGCAAGAAGTGATAAAATTATGAATAACTTTTTCCAGGTTCTTTTGTGGGAGACAGGGCTTTATATATATGACTTTGAGCTGATAAAAACTAACGTTAGTGACAGCCCTTATTTGTGGATCCATTTAAAAAAGCTATCAAGGATCACACCTGGATTTTTTACAGCAGCATGACAGTGAGGAGCCAAATGACTGGTGCCAAAACAGTTGCTTGAGGGGTCAAATTTATAAAGTTTATAACTGTGGTCTTGCTTTCATTAAGATTTAGAAAACTGATCTTCATCTATGACTTAATGTCACTAAGACCTTTCAGCAGAGGCTCTCTGATGTCATCAGTAAAGATGTTGAAAAAATATGTTATCTAAAAATAGAACATAGAGGCAACATATACAATGAAAAAAAAAGTGGGCCCAGAATGGACCCTTGAGGCACGCCACAAGAAAGGGGTGCTGCTGTAGAACGATCTCTTAGTTGTACAGAGAAACTTCTATTAGTCAGATATGAGCTGAAACAAGTCAGAACCATACAATCAATGAATGGGCGAGAGCAAGGGTACACCCTGGACAGGTCGCCAGCCTGTCGCAGGGCACTTTAGAAACAGCAGAGGAGATATCTGTAACTAATTTCTATTTAATTTAATATCTATTAAACACAACTTCAAAATTTGAATTTTGATTATTCTTGATAGGAAATTACAAAAAACTGGAATTCACATTTTGTTTAAGCAGGAGTTACAGTCAGGTAGTTCCACCAATCAATGTGTAATCACACAAAAGGCATGATAGTTAATCCTGTCATGGGTTGTCTATTCCAGCAGTGTGCCACACCACTATGTAAACACAGTGAAGGTAAGAGTACAAAGGATCTATGCATCCTTGATTAAAGCTCCTCCAGCAAGTCTCGTCTGTCCTCCTGATGTAATCTAGAAACTGAGACTTCCTTCAACACGGCATACTGAAACTGATTAGTGCGTCATGGATGACAGAGGAGACGAGGAGGTGCAAATTAGAGAAATGATGAAAGCTCTGTTTCTATGTGAAAACTGCCCAAACAGTCTCTGAATATCTCCACTTCAGGGGTTATCTAAAAAGTCAATCAATAGTCAATGAGCTAAGACTGTGTTAAATGTGGACAAAAGGAAAAAGTGCGTAGAGAAAGCCACATCCAAGCACACACATGCACACGCAAAATATTAAAGTGAAGTAAAGTTGAACAACCTGAAAAAATGTGACCCAGTATCACAATCCGGCACATGATCAGGGGACTGCAGCTAAAATCCATAACGGTACGTGTGTAAACATGCATGTATTTGCATGTAGTCAGCTATGTTTTCTATGTGTATCTACTTACTTAACATCATCTGTGAAAACACTTCAGGAAATTTAAATTCCCCACTCCCCAGTCTCAGTACATGACCAGAGGTCCGGAGTACATTTTGCTATCAGATCATGACCATCTATAGATCTATTCTTCTCCTCGATGTTTTTTACAGCTTTTTATAATGTCTTATAATGTCATAAGTTTTCACCCAGGTCTCTTTATATCTTATCATGGGCTAACAGCCGTTCTGCTGGCCAGTCCCGATAAAGAAAATAATCTAACCCTGGGGGGCAAGGATTTATTTTTTTAACATTTTGGAGGTCTGTTTTCTGTGGTGTGGTTGCCCATTTGAAATCAAGCACTCAATTGTTCTTTATTTTCCATTCTTCAAACCCTCAAACTATCAAATGACTGTTTTCAATCCCATTCACTTAAATTGCAGGTCATGTGTTGAATCCATAATAACCACAAAGGCACACTCGAATTTTAATTACTGGGAAAAAAATGTGTTAATGCAATTATATCTTCACAGTGACACATTTTCAGACTGTCAGAGTTAGGTGATGAGGCTCTATAATTACAGTTCTTCAGTTTTGGCTCAGCCTGGATCTCAAAGTTTGTGTTCTGCTGGGAAAATTTGTGTAATTACAAAATTGGATGCAGTCTCAATGGCATGAGTATTTTGCTTAGTTTCCTAACTAGCATCACCCTTGGCGAGTGCCGTCTGCACTGGTACAGACATGGGCAGCTTTATATTATATATACACCTAAGAATAGTTTGGTTGGGGTGAAGCCTCCACAAGGATGTGCAAACAAAGCAGAGGAGGATGTATGGGCGGGATTGGAAAAGGGTTGTCTCTGTGGGGTGGTCTGTGGTACATGTGGTCATCTTTCCAGCCACCTCTTGATCCAGCCCTGCTAAGGATCCAACATACAAGCAGTTGCAAAAGTGGACTGAACAAACCATATCTTACCCTTTTTTAATAACTCATGAGTAGGGTGAATTTCATTTTAAAATGAATTAATAAGAGCTTATTTCAGACAGAGGATGCACCACAGTCCTGTATAAATCCTGAACACACTCCCACTTATTGTGCAGAGATCTGCATTAGCAGATCTACCTACACTAAAAGTTCCATCACCAAAGTCTGTGATGTATTGATAAAAATCATGACGTATGAGCTGCACAACAAGACGAGTAAACAAGGTATCAATCAGGCTTGGACTCTGTTCATTCGTTAAGCTTATTGTGTTTTACAGGTGGAGCTTTCGGAGACTGACATGTGGAACGCGTGAAACTGAGCTGCATGTGGAACGCATGGCAGCGTGAGACTTGATCACTGAGTATGAGGCATCTGCTGCATGCATATCCTAGAGAGTCTGTGTGAGAGGTTCACAGGCAGCATCATCACTCTGATGTGCATGTCAAACACAGTTTAGGAAAAGGTTCAGTTACACATTTCTATTGTTCAACAAAAGACATTTATTATTAAATACTTTGAAATTCTTACAATTTAACTGCAATTTTATTAGTGTACTGTTTTTAGTTATGCATAGCTCTGGGGTAAATGGTAAACTTATAATTGGCACATGGTTTTTGCAGCTAACAATTAACCAAAGATGCAGGTTTAAAAAAAGCTTAAATTCATCTATGTTTGTTTACATAACAACTGTCTAATGTTTGTTGGCTTCAAGTTACACTCTGACCACAAGCGGCACAATACCATCACACAGACAGTTGTCTAACTGACTGCAAAAGCTGTCAACGCTAGTTGGAGCTAGCAATATGGCATTATTGTTTTTACAGATGCACTTGCAGCCCTGAACTTTTCAAAGGAGGTGCATGTATGCACACAGTCAGATGGGACATTAAAGTCTTTCAACTGCCAGTTCCTAACTCCAAAACTATGTAATATCTGGTTGCACTGATGTGAGAACAGTGCAGGTAATGGGACAGAGAATTCCCAGCTAGTGAGTCATTATCCAGCCTCCGGCATGCTGCCTCGTCTAGGGAATATGGGCATTAGAAAGAACGCTGCTGATGCAACTAACCTCCTGCTGTGTGTTACAAATGAGAAAGGAAAAGCAGGACAATGTCCTGATTCCCCCAATAATTTCAGACAGCTACAGACTGTAAAAAACACATTTTTGTTTCTATGTTTTTAGCGTCTTGTTGTGAAGCACTTTGAGATATTCACCA
>VUQJ01023090.1:6118-18202 GCA_015108635.1 Andinoacara biseriatus
TACATTTAAAAAAAAAAAAAAGGCCAAAAAACTGTGTACCACTCGTACTACTCTGTATTATAATAGTGAGTGAAGGAAGCTAAGTCAGAGTCTAGTTTGAGACAGAGAGGCCTATCAGGCCTGCAGCTTCATTAACAATACCTGAAAAACATGTCAGCGGCAAGGAGGCTCTTCTTTTACCAATTTCCTTCTATTAACAGATCCCAGAAAAAGGCCAGAGTCATCATAGCTGTATAAAAGTGAAATGCTGCATGACCTGAGTGCTCCTTTAACTGTTCTAACCAGAATTAATATGAGCCCATACACAACAAAGTGCAACTTGGAAATACCACAGGAGCAAGTGAAATGTACTTCAAAGGATGTATTTTTATTATTTATGGGTTTTTACAAATCTATTTTTCCAGACTCAACACAAAAACTCGAAACCTTCAGTTACTGGAACAGAGAACAACTTAAACAGCCGCTACGCTCAACAAACAGTTTGGAATTGTGCAAACTTTAGAAACAACCATTGAGTTTTGTGAATGTTGTATGTCAAACTTTTGTCCTGAAAATGTTTTTATATTGATACAGTATCTGTTTAAAGAAAACAAAAATGTGTTTAATATAAATACAGGTACATAAAAAAATGCAAATCAATACATTTAAAACAGAGAACTACAGTATAGTATATAAATATAAATCTTTCTTTGTGTGGCATAGATTACAACCGCTGCTGATTGCATGACAGAAGCTGCTCTTATTGCAGGCTTGGAGTGGGCAGAAGCTCAGCACTGAAGGGTATCACAAGAGGAGAACTCTGTTGTCTTTGGCCCACTTCCTCATAATTCGGATGATGTACTCAGCCTGGGGGTTTCCTGAATTGCGCAGGAGGGTCAGCACCTCTTTAAGTGTCTCCCTAGAGAGCAAACAGGATATGTGAGGAAACAAGATTAGATAAAGGCTGAACAATCTCTCGTTTCCTTTCCTTAAACCTCACACCCATTCCTGCAGACAGCACGATGATCAAACCAAAACTAACACACAGGAAAGAGAGACAAACGTACTTGGACTCCTTGTTTGCCAGTATAAGCTGGAAGATGCCGACACACGCCCCTCTTTTCCCCTCCCAGTAGTTGGAGGCTGGGTCCAGCTTCTCCAGTGCATCAAACGCCTTTGCTGCATAGTAGAACTGACCCATCTGAAACAACAGGCTGCAGTCATGAACATAAGTACCAAGAACCTCTTAACTAACTTCTTCACCTTAGGGTGGATAATTAGGCTCATTCTGAGCTCCATATTTTTGTTTTGCATGATTCACAGTTCAAAATAAAAGTTATCCCATGCTGGCCCCTGGTACTAATCCACTCTGAAACAAGCAGTTTTTGTTTCTTTAAAGGAGACATATCATGCAAAATCCACTTTTTTAGCCCTTAAATACACTTTGTTGTGTATGTTGAGTGTCAAGGAGTGCAGGAAATTTAAATGTATTCTCTCCCGGTGCTGCGTAGATATCTTTATATTCTTTTTGGGTCATAATTTTCAGTCTGTTCAGTTTTCCCTATTCCCTGTTACGTTTTCTTATCTGTTACATCACAGTATGTGCCGTGGAACTGCTAAACAAGGTCATGGACTTCCGGCTAACCAATATCGGTAATCCTCCATTTTTTTTTCTTGCAGCAATTTTGTAGTTCAGTTCAATTCAATTATGTCAAAGGTTTTTGGGTTTTGTTTTTTTTCGTATCTGAACATATGTACAAGCAAACAAGGCAGTAACAGAAGTGATTCAGAGAGAAGTGTACTTAAGGTTGAGCATGACAAAAAACAAAAACAAAGGATACACAGTAAGTATAAGAAAATTCACACAATTATGCTAAAGGTGCAAGTAGACAAGTCAAAATGTTCGGTTGTTGGGTGTATTAACCCACACAATTCCTTACATCTCCCCCTGGCATCAGAGCCTCTTCGAAGTCCCTGGTTACATTTTATTTTTCTCAGTGGGGAAAGTCCTCTTTGTTGCTGCTATCAAACTACAAAAATTACAGAACAGGGTGGAGTGGAATGCTCTGCAACCTGGAGGGGGGCAGGGCGTGAAATGTCTCATTCACATTCACACCAAAACCCGTTGCTCTAAGACGAGCCTCAGAAAAGGTGCAAAAGAGGAGTCTGTGGAGCTACAACAATGAGGAATTCAGACCAAAGGATTGCAGTTCTACTTTATATAGACCACAATGAAGGATTTACATATGAAAAAGAAGGATTTAAAAGCGTGATTTGTGCCCTTTAAGGCCACGTCTTCTGATTGGCCGCTCCTCGCGAACAGCGACTGTGACGTGCTCACAGTCAGAGCCGTGTGCCTGAGATGACAATATTAGGTATATCTGCTCTGATATCAAAATGTTTAGAGTTTGACGCAGTCTGAAGTCTGAGCCTTTGGCTTAGTGATAACTAATTGATATGGTTACCTTACTTAAATATGAGCATCCACCCCTCTAACAGTATATATGTGACAGAAAATAAGGAAAAACATAGTAAGTCTACTTAAATAAATATATCCAAATATTTTTGGTGAGTGAATTTTGAAGGTGGACACTTGTACATGATTGCAGCTACACGGTCTGTGAAAAATATCACAAAATCCAGCAGGCGGAGAGTAAAATGTGCTATTTCTGCATTTAAGATGACATTTGGGGCTTCTAAATACATTTGACATTTCAGAATTCAGGACACAGGTATGCCTTAGAAATGTTACACAAGTGAACTGAAGGACTCCTGCCTTCAGCAGTAAATGAAGGCGTTCTAACAAGTGAGCAGCCACATAGAGACATGCAGCAGAAAGAATCAGTATTTACCTTTCACACAATAAAAATTTAAATACTGTTGTGGTTATCTGGCTAAGTATTTTCCGCTTTTCTCAATTTCATACCATGACAGATTTTTGTCTCGCAGACAATGGAAGATCAGACAGTCATGAAAATAATTAGCAAGTAAATGGGCTGGTTCTTATACAGCGCTTTTTTTTGGAGCAATCAAAGCACTTCATACAACATGCCTTGATTTACACACCCATTCACACAAGCACTTTTTTCTACATCTAAGTGGTTTCTACCTAACATTCATACACAGTCACACTCCGATGACGCACTGGGAGCAACACAGGGTTCAGCATCTTGCCCAAGGATACGTTGGCAAGCAGACCGGAGCAGCCAGAGATCGAACCACTGACCTTCCGATTAGTGCTCTACCTCCTGAGCCATCATCAATAATGTGTCAAATAATCAGCTGCTACACATTATCTAAATTCTCCAAAAGGCAAAAAAAAAAATATTTAAACCAAAGCTGCAACTAAAAATGGGTTTAAAAAAAAATTCTACAAATGAAACCATGATGGTGTCTTCAGACTGCTTCTTTTATCTAAATAAAAAGTCATGAATTCCGGCCATCTTTGCAGGATAAATGAATGAATTAACCATAATTATGTTCCGATCATTTTAACTCCTTAAGTCTTCTTAATCGCTTATTCAGAGTCACCAGCGTGCGTATCCCGGCTGATCAATTAGTTTTTGCTAAAACTTTTGGACTGAAAGTACAAAAGAACCCTGTGAGGTCTCAATTATGACCTGTCTGTTCTGAAGAAAAGCACAAATGTATTTTTAGAACAATGTAGATAGATTTTTGACACTGTCGCAGATTTGTTTTGTCCCCTGATTTGGAGGAACAATTTAAAAAAAAAAGAAAGAAAATGTTCATGTTCTCAAGAGTGAAATCTCACAGAGTTAAAGCAGTCACAACATACAGTACAAGAGCAAGACGAGGGAGGATGATGTCACCTTGTAGCAGTCATTGGCAATGAGATGCAGAAGACTGAAGGAATCTGAGGAAGTTCCCATCTTCAGGTAGAGCTCCCAGGCAAGCTGACCCTTCTGGTTCATTATGTCTGACAAGAACAAGATCAGTGTTCAATAAGCCATCGCTCACAGGCAGTTTCAGCGCTTATACATTCAAATATGGAACATTTTAAAGTCTGTGGGGAGGTTTTATTGATGTAGATTAAAGCCAAGAAAGGAAGAAATATCTTCTACACGAGATTTCCGTTTCTCAGAGCTGCTGAGTGAAACTCCAGCTGAGTGATGGAGAGACCTTAAATTCTTTACAGGCCTGAGGCTGGAAATGTTTGATTGAAGCCCCAGCCTTGGTGAACGAGTAAAATAAGGCTTCTCAGTTCTGCTTTCACCAGGTAAAGGTATCCAAGAGCTTTTATGTGATCAGATGGAGATTACTGTTTCCTTTTCATGGCTGCCTAAAAAGCCTTGCAGATGTTTGTGCAGCTGGCAGGAGCAACTAAGAAACAGCATCATTTATGCTCCTTGTTTGGTTGTTACACACTTAGTTATAATATATCCAAAACTCATCTTCATACTGAACAAACACCTTATCAGCAAAATGCAATTAACAGACAGTGTTCTCGTGTTGGTGGCCTGCTGCAGTGATGATTACTCTCAATGTTTTACTGATTATTTTTGACAGTATCAGCCAAACTTGCTTAGCTTTTAATCCTTTAGCCTGTGAGCTGTTCAGAGGGGCCTATTTGTTTAAACCTGTTGTGATTGATGCACTGTTTTTATTGCTTAACTTAACTTTTTAATTAACTGACTACAAATATACATACATGGTAATAGCATGGTAATATAAGCATGATGATGAGTTGACTCTGATGACCAAACCGCAGAAACGGTGTTATTAAAATTGGGAAATGTATTCTAGCTTTGGCTGAAATCTCTTTGTGGGGCACCACAAATTCCTTTAAGCAGGAAAAAACCCAGACTAGTGATACTTCACGGCACTCGTTAATTGTCTTTTATTTTTGCCTTTAATTATTTTTCTAAGACTGTTTACTGTATGAATTATGCTATTCATACAGAAATACACCCATTTTATTAGGTACACCTGTTCACCTGCTCGTTAACACCAATATCTAATCGGCTAATCACATGGCAGCAACTCAATGTATTTACACATGTAGAGACAATCAAGACAACTTGCTGAAGTTGAAACTGAGCATCAGAATGAGGAAGTAAAGTGATTTAAGTGACTTTGAACACGGCAGGGTTGCTGGCACTCAAAGAAGTCCTACCATTAATTACTGCTTCAATCTTAAATATGATCAGTCCATCTCTATTAATGGGCTACATACCATAAATCGACCCCAATAAATCTTAGAGACGTGGTGTCTAACCAGATAATTACTCTGGATGGCATTACCTTGGCATTACCATCCCTTAGTTATACTGCTATAGACCTAGGCTGCTGGGAGGTTCCCATGATGTGTATTTATTTTCACCTCTCTTTACTCTGTTTATACCCCACTCTGCATTTAATCATTAGTTATTATTAATCTCTGGCTCTCTTCCACAGCATGTCTTTTTGTCCTGTCTCTTTCCTCTCAGCCCCAGCCAATCACAGCAGACGACTGGCCCCTCCCTAAGCCTGGTTCTGCCTGAGGTTTCTTCCTGTTAGAAGGGAGTTCTTCCCTTCCCACTGCTGCCAAGTGTTTGCTCATTGGTGGTTGTCTGATTGTCCTCTATCCTCGCTATTCTTTACTTTACAACATAAAGTGCCTTGAGCCAACTGTTGTTACAATTCGGCACTAAAAAAATAAAATTGAACTGAATTGAAAAGGCAAAAAGGGGGTCCAACTCTGTATTACCAAAGTGTACCTAATAAAGTGGAATATGAGTGTAAATACATTGTATTACCATTGGTATAATATTGACTATACATACAGCATCGTGCCAACCAGCTGAGGTAAACATAGTCGTTCTTGATCTTTTCACTCTGAATAAGCAGAAAAACCTGTGAACAGAAAATTAAAATCAGTAAAAAGAAAAAAAAGGCAACAAATTATTCACAGGCTTGTACAGATGTCTGTTCAGTTAGGGTACCTCTTCTGCTTCTTTGTAGTTGCCAATTGCTGCTTTAGCCTGAGCGTAGTTGAAGTTGAATGTATCATCATTGTAGAAGTAACCCTGAAAGAAGAAAAGCACAAAAAGGATGAGTGCCCACATGTCCAGAAATAAAACGAGTGTCAGCCTTTTGTTGGTAGGACGAATCATGGAGGAGAAAGGAAAAAAAGAAAAAACACACACACACACACACACACACCTAAATGTAACGCAAATGTAAAGCACCACTTGTCACTCAAGTGGCACTTCTCGCCCAGCGTGTGGGAGTCTTTTTTCCAATTCTTATTTTACCAGAATAAAAAAATAACACTCTCCAATGGAGCAAACGATTCAACGCGCGAGGTGAGCAACACTAACCTTGACTGAGTTGAGATAAATGAGAACGTCTTCAAACTGTTTCAAGAGAAAGAAGCAGGAGGCCATGCACTGTCTGCCAGGAATGGTATCTGAAAGGACATATAATGTTATGCTAACAAATACATTCTTTAAATAATAACAGAGATCAAATTTCTGTGCGGCGTACCACACTCGCTTGCCGAGCCTCCGACCACCTGAAAGAACTGCTGAGCCATTCTTAAGTGGTCCCTCTGAAACATAGACGCACAATCACATACATTTGTCTCGCACTCAGAGCTTTCACTTCTGTTTGCATGTAACTCTTTCAGAAATACTCACTGATCCGATTTTTTGTCCTAACGCAGCATTTGCCACTCCTTTCAAAATATACTCCTGTGAAAATAAAAAACAAAAAAAAGATCAGAGTGAATCATTTGATCTATTGTTTCATCGCAGCTTCAAAGCCCGTCGAAATCCATTCCAACAAGTAAGAAAAAACAAAACAAAACATAAAAGCAATACTAAAGCCAAACACTTCATGAGTTTCACATGGTTTCAGATCCAGGAGACATTAAAGTGCTTTTGAAGATGAAAAAAAGCTGATCAGAGGAAAGAAAAATCTCCGTGGGAACTCTTAAGTGGACGAAGAAAAATAGCTTTTGTTAACAGGCACATTTAATCTGCCAGGATTGTGTTGTTTTTTTGTTTTTTTAAACTGGATATCTTTCCTGTAACAGAACATACAGTAACTTTTAAAATAGCAGCACTAACGCTATTTAAAATTTACATAAAAAGTAACTAACAAATATTTTACAATGAAACTTAGCAGACTGAGTTAAACATTGGGACCAAACAGGAAGATCACTTTTAAAAAGGACATTAAAACTTAACCTCACCTGAGGCGTGGTGGGTACCAAATCCTGGATGAGGTTGTAAGCCTCTTGGACATCATCTGTGAGCAGAAATGTGAGTAGGTGAAATCCTCAACACTCAATTAATCCAGTTTTACATGAAATTAACATCTATTCTAACTGAACAGTGAGGCGGCTGGGGGAGAGGGAGGTCTGGACTTCACTGCTCAGGCTGCAGCCGCGGATAAGCAAAAAAAAAATGGATGGATAGATGTTTGTATTGTTTTATCATTTTAGACTTTAACTTTTATTGAGATGTGTGTCATGAATTGTAGAATGAGCATCGTTCATAATGCACATCACAATGCACCAATGCACAAGCCACAATTTATGAACCAATCAGGACATAGGACAAAAGCGGCCCCACCCTTTCTCAGCGTGGTGCCTGTAACTCCACTAGTTTCAGTGAGTTAAAGGAGAGGCACCATGGAGAAACTGAATTGGCAGAAATGGGGTGCGGAGAAGTTCAAGATCACAGACATGTTGGCTGCAGTAGCCTCCATGTCCTCTGTAACAGCTCCAGCAACAGCAGGCTGTAGGTGGAGACAGCAGCAGCAGACAAGGAGACAAGCAGCCAGAGATGCAGGCTTTGAAACCGAGGACAGAGTGAGCAGGAAAGTGTAGTATGTAAGCAGGTAGTAATGTTAGGATAATACAGGGACTTTGAGGTGATGGAGGTAACGTTAGCTCTATTACATGACAATGATGAGCAATGGCGATTGATTAGTATCAATATTTATTGGTATTTGCATTCCCAAAATCTGGCAGCCACGGCAGCTTAATCCGATTAAATAGCAAATGGTCAGGGTGAGAAGTGTTGGATGAGCAGCAAGAGCCCATTTTAGGCTACATCATAGCATTTTAGATTCTTCGGTTAAAGGTGGGTTGAAAGGCTGCACAGTAGTTTGAATTTGTGCTATGCTGATTAAACATGTTTTAAAAAGTAATCAAACAAGTGCAATAACAGATTTTAAAACTGCTAAATGATAAGTCAAAGCCTTTCAATTTAAGCATTACTAAATTAAGTGTAAAAAAGTCTAAAAGTATTATTAGCAAATTGAATAAGAGTAAGATAGTGTCAAATGCTTTTAAGACATAGTTGCAGGCCGGTCTATGCCAAAAATGGCAGGGCTGATTTTTTGTCCCAGTCCAGCCCTGCACTCTATACTAGCACACCCTGATTAATCCTGTGTTTGCTCCTGTTAAAAACCTGCAGTGCTTTGGCTACACACCTTGCCTGAGATAGTAGATGACCAGGTTGAGTCTAGCTTCAGGGATCACATCGATCAGAGGAGGCAGTACCTGCAATGCGCCCTCCCCGCCACGAAACACTACCTGCAGTACACAGGGATTCAGCGTCAGTCACTAATGCATGCACACATACACCCACACCTACTCACTTACATCTGGAGCTTGTAGACAGCTTACCAGGTTGTGTTGGATAAGCTCCTTAGCAAACTCAAAGGAGCAAGAGGAGATGTCGATAAGGTTCTTCAACTCAGCCTAAGGGGGAGAGCGGACACACAAGTCAAACCTACCAGCAGTTACTAAAAAATAAAAAGGGCAACAGCTCAGCTGTAACGGAGCATAAAGCCCCACACAAATGTTAGAAACTCTATTATTTGTTGGACTTTTCATGCTGCTCTAATGCTACATGGTGATATGCAGTATTAGAAAAGCTGAAAAAGAGTGTGATTCAATATTATTGTTACATTACTATCAACTTTTTTTATGCTTACCCCTAAACATTCTAAATAACACCATATTACACAGTTCTGTTTACAACAGTCTAAACACAAATTATGTGAAAACAGGTAAAAATGAAGAACCACCAAAATATTGACCAGGACATGTAGTGTCAGACACTCAGTACCTCTGCTTCTTTGCCGTTGTAAAGTCTGAAGTGGTTGCAGGCCTTGAGGTTCAGAGCAATAGTGGAATCAGGGATACTCTGCAGGTACACAGCGAGCACCTCTTGGGAGACATCATAGTAGTCCAGCTTGTAGTAACACAGAGCCACATACACTTTCAGAGCCAGAAAATCTCTGAAAAGACAAGATTTAATCAGGTTATAAAAAGGACTTTCAGACTAATTTCTGTGTTAGACTGCTCATCTGTTCAGGGTGTACCCAGCCTTTTGCCCTGTGGTAGCTGGGACAGGCTACAGCACCCCCACGACCCCCAAGTTGGATAAACTGTTTAAGAAAATGGATAGATGGAGTTTCTTGAACGAGTGTACAGAGTCACTAACTGTGTCAATTTTAGCTGAAAAACCCTGATTCTGATTCTTAAATGTGATAGGAGTTGAAAAAGATTTTTTAATTTAATGGTAACTTCGCACTGCAGCCACAAATGCTGAGGACATTATCCAACATTAATGCCTAGAAATGTTCAAATCAGGCAGATCAGACATTAAATGGACTTTACTCCGCCATCTCCCCAGTACAAAGTCCTGTGTAACATTCAGCTGAGCTGATGTGAGAATAGAGCAGGTAACCGTTTGGAGAATTCACAGTGAGCAGGCGTCATGTGTCCCATCTCCTGCAGCCTGTACTCAGACGCGATCCCTCGCCAAAACACTATTTCCAGTTGTGTGAACATGTCTGGCACAAAAAAATCTCTATCTTCCACATGTAAGAAAGAGAAACCCTGGACAGCAAATGTTTTTACAGAAGTCTATTTTTCAATAATATATATTTTTAATGAAGTTAGATGGAGATCAAAAGGTCATTACAGGAACAATCAGACACAAACAAGGAAGCAACTAAAATATGGGCATTGGGTCATGACAGTCCAGCTAAAGCAAATGAGGTGCATCAAGGTTTCGGAAAGGTCGGCTGAGTTTTTCAGGAATTGTCTAAACACTACTTTAAAATCTTTGCATTTCTCTATTAGCAGTGAGAAGAAGTAGATGTGCTCAGAGCGGCACATCTATTACTGTGAACACATTAAAAAAAAAAAACGTAGTTGCACCGTTGATTCATGCATGCTACAAATCCACAACTTTACAATAACTCTGCAAGAAGTGGTGGGAGATATCTCGCAAAATCAGAGTATTTTAATTTTTATAATCTGGACACTACAGAGACAGTACACAGGTTCGAGGAAAGCCTATTCACCAGGTCTCCTGCACCAACAATGGCATTATCTATGTGTCTGCATGAGGCGCAGAGCTCATAAAATCTAGTACTTCATTAAAAGCTCTCACCTTTTAAAGGGGTCTTGAGATCAGCAGAAGTACAGAAGAGTGAAACAAATTTCAAAGCGTAAAAGGGAAGGCACAGACCTGTTTTGCAGCAGAAGGCGTTTATAGATGTCTATAGCCTCCTGATAGTGCGAGCGCATGTAGTGGATGGATGCCAGGCTCAGTTGGTCCTCTGTCACATCCTCCAGGTTCTGGTGGAAACTCATCAGCCTCTTCTCATCGTTGAACTGAGGACATGATATGAAGACAAGAAGGAAACAGCAATCAGAGCTGTGATCGGCTCCGGGAGATGGAAACCTCCATCTGCTGTGCCTGTAATTTTCAGACATGCTTTTTTTATTTTCTATCTCGAATGTCTTTTTAGTTGATTATTATTGTGTTGTGAGACATCTCCTCTCCTAATGTTATGACCCGGGTTTAAAGTAGGATTTGGCAGATCTGGAGTAGATGTGCCGCATTAGGGAAAGAAAGGCTTATAAATAACACGTATATTAATAACACGTGCCGTAATTTGTATTGTTAATGCTAGTAGAGTTTTCTTTGTGTTCAGACTGTGATCAGCTGACATATGCTGCTATTGCTCTGAGGTTTACCGCTCTTTGCCAACTCAATTCAACAAGATATAAGCAGTTGTTACATCATGGCTGCTTTCAAACTACTATATGATATAAAGTTAGTGTAAAAGGCAGAATGTGGTGAGTGAAACTAAACAGCATCCTCAGTTTAAATTAAATGTACATGTGTGTATATGTATACAGTGGTGTGAAAAAGTGTTTGCCCCCTTCCTCATTTCCTGTTTTTTTGCATGTTTGTCACACTTAAGTGTTTCGGAACATCAAACCAATTTAAACAATAGTCAAGGACAACACAAGTAAACACAAAATGCAAGTTGTAAATGAAGGTGTTTATTAGTAAAGGTGAAAAAAAATCCAAACCATCATGGCCCTGTGTGAAAAAGTGATTGCCCCCCTTGTTAAAACATACTATAACTGTGGTTTTTCACACCTGAGTTCAATTTCCCTAGCCACACCCAGGCCTGATTATTGCCACACCTGTTCCCAATCAAGACATCACTTCAATAGGAGCTGCCTGACACAGTAAGGTCCACCAGAAGATCCTTGAAAGACACACATCATGCCGAGATCCAAAGAAATTCAGGAGCAATTGAGAAAGAAAGTAATTGAGATCTATCAGTCTGGAAAGGGTTATAAAGCCATTTCCAAAGCTTTGGGAATCCAGCGAACCACAGTGAGAGCCATTATCCACAAATGGCAAAGACATGGAACAGTGGTGAACCTTCCCAGGAGTGGCCGGCCGCCCAAAATTACCCCAAGAGCGCAGCGACGACTCATCCAAGAGGTCACAAAAGACCCCACAACAACGTCCAAAGAACTGCAGGCCTCACTTGCCTCAGTTAAGGTCAGCGTTCATGCCTCCACCATCAGAAAAAGACTGAGCAAAAATGGCCTGCATGGCAGAGTTCCAAGAAGAAAACCACTGCTGAGCAAAAAGAACATTAAAGCTCGTCTCAATTTTTCCAAAACGCATCTCGATGACCCCCAAGACTTTTGGGACAACATTCTGTGGACCGATGAGACAAAAGTGGAACTCTTTGGAAGGTGTGTGTCCCATTACATCTGGCGTAAAAGGAACACTGCATTTCAGAAAAAGAACATTATACCAACAGTAA
>VUQJ01023094.1:1047-20125 GCA_015108635.1 Andinoacara biseriatus
TGTTAAAAAGATGTTTTTCATCAGCAACGTGATACGCCATTTCTCACCGTGCTGTTCCATGCTCTCTCTGTGCCGAGGCCTCTCTCTCCTGAAAGAAACTACAGACTCGGTTTCAGTCTGGTCGTCCAAAGTCTCCACGCTGCCTGTTGCATTGGGGCTGTAAAACGAGTACAATTACAGGCAGAATTAGAGCATGACCGAATTTCAACAATGTTTTCAACAATGTTTGAATTTGCAGTAATCACTGTTTACAACTTAAAAAGCATTTCTAACTACATAAATATATATATTTTTTAAATGTTATGCATGTGTGCATCTTGAGTAGTCTAGAAAGTACGTGCCCTTCCTTTAATTACCTGCTCTTTTATTGTTGTTTTCTCTATTTTTTTCTCCTAATGTCTAACAGCTTCCCCCAGATGAAAATGGGCCTAATTAAACTTGACACATCATACAAGTGGGCCCCCAAATGAATAAATAAACAAAGCAATGTAGTAAGTGCTTCCAGTTACTTAAAAAAATTATTTCACGACTGATAAAATAAGCAGTTTACCAATAAGGAGCACTTAATATGCTGTTTATTTCCAGGGTATTTTAACAAAGACAGCTCATCGTTGTTTTGTGGTGGACAAACTTGTCTCCAAGTTATCGCCAACATCTTGTTCACATTTCTGCAAAGGCATTTTGCTGCTAGCACGAATTCACCAGCAGACACGTTTATCAGTAATAAACTACAATCAGCCGATATTGGTCCATCCATCCATTTTTTTAAGTCAAGCTCTAGACTGCAGTTAAAGGGAACTTATTGCTTTTTTCTGTCATATTTACACATTTAAATTAATTAAAAATTATTTTGTAATCACTGCAATAATTGCTCAAATAAGTGTCCTGAGACATTTCAAGATGGCTGTGGAAGTGCGAGACTTTCTTTTAGAAGGACTTTGGATGAAACAAGGAGCTGCACTAAGGGTGAGTATAAGATCTTAGACTCTTCTAGACTAAGAATATAAATATAGAGCTCAAAATAAGCAGAACTGTTCCACTTTAAATACCAAATCAATACCTTAATAGAAGCTTAAAGGACTCTTTACCCATCAAAAGTGGCTCTAAACAACTCATGCTGTTTGTATTAAAGTTGCTGGTCAAACAAGTGTCACTTGAATGAGACCTCTGACATAATACAGCGCAACAGCAGATCTTAACATACATGAAACGGAGAAACAGTCTGAAACATTCACTGGTCCAGTATTAGCACAGTTTCATGTGATGAGCAAGACATCTAAAACAATGTTTGGACACAAAGGAAGGCGAAAATGTTCCATCACCACGTCCAATTACACTTGTGTAACTTTATTTATGAGGACACAGTAAGCGTTTCATTTTGTCCACCATTCACCTGGATTTCTTCTTTTTTAAGCTGAGCGTACAGAAACACAGTCATCCTGAATGATAATTAGTTTGTCTTTAGCGTTCAAACCCACTGCCCGCCCACACTCAAGCCATAAATCATAACTACAAAAACGTCAAAGCACAACTAATACTGGATTTATGAGAGACACAATTCAGTAGTTTGTTTTTATTTTAATGTTTAACGATCTGCTCCCCAAATTTTTGAATTTCAATATTGCAGTTTCTCGTTGCTTAGCGGTCCGATATATACACACTGATAAAACATCCACAATAAGCTAATAAAGGCTGCTAACTCTCAATGAGTCATCAGCATTGAGAAGGCTGGAGACCACTCCATCACACCCACCAGCTGATTACACTAAGACTTTTCCTCAGTGAAAGCATCAGACTCAACAACTGGAAGATTTTGCCTGAGTTTTAAAGCATGAGCAGTAAGGTGATGGTCCAGCTCCAAACACATCATGGAAAGAAAAAACAAATCTGGTTAATTCTCCACTGATGGCAAACTGCAAATCTAAGAAAGTTGAAAGGAAATTATTTAGTCTGAAATTAGATTTTAAAATCACCTGAAGCCAAAGAAGACATCCAAGCACATGACAGGAATCTGAGGCTAAACTGACGGGAGCGAACCTACTCGACCCCTAAATCAGACTTAATGCCACAAAATCTATCGCTCAAAGAAGTAAAAACAACAGTAAAAAGTTTTTTCTTTTTAAACAGAAAATCTATTCTTAATCTCACATCCACACACTTTTATACAAGCTTTATACTGTCTAGATGCTGGAAAACAGTCATACAACCAACAAAACATCTGCTTATACCCTGTTGAATTTAAATGACTAAATCCACAAAGAGCAGCAAAATCCACTGGAAAAATCAGCTGGATACTTTTGGATGCCACACTGCACCACTGCGCCTGACCCCCCACCTCTCAAATCACACTTTAACCTTCTGTGCGCACGTGTGCAAGTAAGTAAGTAAATAAATGACTTGGACACAAATAATTATAAGTTACTTCATTTTTAAATTCAAACTGCATTCTAACTTCTTTTTTTTATGTCCTATTTACAATTTTGGGAGAGTTTCAAAGATTAAATGACTACACGTGAGGTGAGAAATGCCTCACCACCTGACTTCAGTTAGCTCAAGAGTTTTTAAGCCTCGTTCAGCTCATTGTTTTGGGTTTTCAGCCGGAAACAGTTTTGGTAACCTTCGTCTCAACCCAGATTCTGATAAACCCACTGTACAATACCTGCCCAGCGCCTAACAGCAAACAACACGAGGGACCAGCTGGTGCACTGCTATTAGCAGACATCTCCACAACACAGTTAAACCAAAAATACTGACTGGGAAACTGTTGGCTGACACATTTGCCATATGAACTTAATATGGTGAGGTTATGGTTTGCTGCAGTGACTCCAAAAGCAGCCCAGATTTCAGACTTAATAGTCTTTCAAAGCACTTTGCAATGAAAGCTCTTGAATATGCCAAAACCATAGTCAAACTGTATTAGGGAACGCTTTAAATCAGATCCATCTACATGGGGATTGAAAGCCTTTCCTCACTTTAGGGTGGCCCCGGCTAAGATTGGTTTCAAATGAGGTGACGTGTTCCTGCATAAACCTGATTCAGGTACAGTTACAGGTTCTGATTAAACCTATCAGAGAAACACTTCAGGCAAGCATACAGTAAATGATTGACTTGAGAGTGTGTGTGTGTGCGCATGTGCTTTGCTTACTGGAAAGAAGGTGGTCTGGAGTCCCCAATGCCCCCTGTCCTTTCTGCGGGTGGGGGTGGAAGGGGTGGCGGAGGGGGCAAAGGCTGGGTAGTTGTTTCCACAGGGGGGACCACTGCCACTGGAGGCTCTGCTGCTGGAGTGTCTGAAGATACCAACTGATGGATAAAAGGAACAAAAATAAGAGATTTGGATGCCAAAAAAAAAAAAAAGAAGAAAGAGCCTGAGGTAAAGGTCGAGGGAAGCAGGATGGAAAGTATTAGAAAAAGTAGCCAAGTATGTGCAGTGGTGAGAAACTGGCAGAAAGTAAGAGAAGGCAGAGAGATGAGAGGATGAAAGAGGAATGAAAGGAGGAAAGGGAGGGAGGTGGAGAACAGAGAGAGGAAAAAGGGAAAAAAACAGGTACAATGTCAATTACTTTGACACACAAACACAGTACTCTTTTCAGATGAGCGTCTCAAGGGCAAACTGAAACGCTATCCTACACTTAACCTGTCTTTCTTCATTATACAACGTGTGTGTACACACACACACACACACACACACACACAATTTGGTTGAATGGCATATAGCTTCCAATTACATGAACCATAGAAACACAGAGGGGGAAGAAATGTTGGTGTAAAGAACAAGTTCAAGCTTTTTAACATCACTGCAGAGCCCACACATAACGTTTCCTATTATAAACTTCAGATGAGCTCCAGAGTTTGGGAAGTTTGGTGCATTCAGTGACTTCATATAAACAAGCTTTGCATTTCCTGTCAACATAACTGAACCAAATGGTGTCCACAAGCATGTTCGCCCACTTTGCCGAGTCACTCCCTGCTCTTCCCTCTCCAATGATGGCTATGTAACTATGAAACACTCATCTTTTTGGATCCCTTCATCCGCCTCGCCGTTCAGATCGCACATCAGTCCCTCTGGTGCCTGAGCTTTGTTCCTCTTCTCTTTTAGTTCTTATGCACTTAACAGATGCTTCAGCCCCAACCCTTCTTATCTAGGCCAAGTCTCAGTGTTTTGTCTCTATTCAAATGCGAAACCACAGGGTGGAGTACAACAACTGGATCTTCTACCAAAAGAAATGGAAAGTATGAAATCTGTACCTGGCAACTTGCTGTGCTGTAACTGCTAACAAGCTGTGCTGCATGCAGCTCAGTTTAAGTGTCAGTTAACACAGTCAGAGAAATATTTGCTTCCTTCATGACTTGTTTGGCAAACTCACAAATGCTTTTTTTATCTTGACGTGTTCATTTAAATGTTCGAATGTATTAAATTATATGCATCTGCTGAATTTGAACCTAATACTGTTCTGTTTCCAGAAGGCTAAATCACTCATTGCTGCATGTAAACAGCCGTGATACATGCTCTCCTGCTGGTATAGCTTTCTAAATTGGGAGTCCAGTTGTTCCAAAATAGTTCAGCTTAACAATGCAGTCACATTGTAGGATAGAAATCTGTAGACGAGGTGAAAATAGCAACACTGGCGGTAGAACTTTTAGCTGTGAGTTTACTAAAATCATTTAAGACACATTCAAAATGAATTAAAGACAAAAATAATTAAAGCCTTTTATTAGCAAATGTGTATTTAAGACAAAGACTTTATAAGGACCTGCAGCCATCCCATCCAGATTTGAGCCTCAGTTTTTCTTAATCCAGTATGGGTTGTAGCACTGCATAAGATTAAACCTCAGGGTTCATCTAGGTTTATTGTTCAGATTGTGCTTTAAGAATCTGCACCTCCAAGTCGGAGGACACGGTTCTCAGTCAGGAAAGGGTGGACTGCCCCAAGTGGGGGAGTTTAAGGAGTCCTGTTCACAAGTGAGGTGGGAGTGGAGGATGAGACTGACAGACTGGTGCTGTGTCAGCAGTGATGGAGATGCTACACCAGTAAAGATCAAACTGAGCTTGAAAGCAAAGCTGTTGATCTACCAGTCGATCTACGTTCCTAGCCTGACCTATGGCCCTCAGCTGTGGTTACTCACTGAAAGAACAAGATGGAAGATACAAGTGGAAGGAAATGAGCTTCCTCAGACGGGTGGCTGCGTTCAGCCATAGAGATAAGGTGCGAAGACTGATTGTTCAAGAGGGGCACAAAGTAGACCTGCTACTCCCCCACACTGAAAGGATCCAGCTGAGGTGATTTGGGGATCTAACTAGGATTTCTTATGCTGAGAGCATATTTTTCCATCCAAACAAAACTACTTCAACATCTGTGTGCAGCACAGAGGTTCAGTCCTTCCTCACTATATCCTGGTTCACTTTTTGCGGCTTCACTGTATCACAGATTTTTATATATATCCAAGTCTGTATTGCAGAGTTTTCATTATATTGCGGGATTTTATATATGAACACCTCATAACTATGTTCATCGCTTGGACGAATAGATAAGTTACGCCTACACCTTTAGCTGAAATTGAAGTTACGGCCGAGGGCAAAGATACTGCACCACTTCCATAGCCATCAGTACCGCACAGCTACATGATTCATCATCTTCATCATTTAAGTTATAGTAAGAGATTGCAAAAGGTTTATAGGAGTGTGGGAAGGGTTTATAAAGCATTAATATATATATAGTAACAAAATTAATATAATGTCACTACTTTGCAAATTTTCACCTATAGCGGGGGGTCTCTGGAACATAACCCCCATGATAGGTGAGGGATCACTGTATAGTCAGACAGCAATTACAAGCTTTGCTTCCTCTAATCTGTTATGAACTGATACAAAGCGACAAGTCCTTCGGGTCGAACCCAATTCACGGCCGTGAAAAGCTCACGTCGAGATGCCAGAGCCACGCCCCTCTGCCACTTGCATCACCCGTTACTTAGTTCCAGATGAGCTAGTTTATGGTGCTGGAAGGGAATCGATTTTTTGACTGCGCACAGGGTGAATTTGCGGTGAAAAAAAAAAAGCGCTGAACAGCTCGAGCACTTGGCACCGGCACAGAGTTAATGGAAAAGGGGTTTCCGCTGGTTTGGAACCACCTCGCTAGACCAGGCTGCCAGGGAGAGGGAGGTGTGAGCGTTTCTGCTTGAGGCGGCTGCTCCCGCCACCCAGACCCAGATAAACAGCAGAAGATTTATGGATGGATTTTAGGCTGTAATTTTATTGAAGAACTGCTGCACTAGATTACATTATATTCATCTAATAAACTGGTTGTTTCTAAATCTGTAGCCTTTGAATTTGCAGACAGCAGAGGGCACAACACTAAAATAAAGCAGTCCAGCACATTATCTCTACTGACCTCAGTGTTAAAACTCCTGAAAAAAAACTGTAATGGTGGTACCAGCTGGGGATATTATATATTCCCAGTTATTTGACTTCATTTAATATCACGCTAAGGCTGCCTGCAAAAGCCAGTGCAAAAAAGGCGCCTTTCAAGCTGCATGGAGGGATAGCTATGATGGAAAATATTTATAAGGGTCTCTGTCTCAGTAAATGGAAGAAATGTATCACCCTTACTGCACGTCTCTTTCCAGGTAAACCCCAGGACAATACAGACAGTACAGACAATACAGACCTCTCATGTCTCTGGAGCTTGAAAAAAGGCTATTGGAAATTTCTTGAAGACATGTCACCTCTCATCCAAAAGGCTTCTTCAGTTCTAAAATCAAATGGTGGAGAAGAACTCAAGAAGCCTTTCAGATGAGAGCTGAAATGCCTTCAACTCAAAGTAATCCAGTTGTCTTTTTTCAAGCTTCAGAGACTACTCTGACCTGGATGACTGAGAACCTGCACAGACATATGTGCCTCTCGTGCTTTCATCATTTGTGAAATCTCTTTAAAATGTTCAAAAAGGGAAACAAAATATCATACAAAGAAAAAAAGGAGGATCAAGGGGCTTGATTCTCGAGCAACAAGAGATTTATTGAAGCCTGAGACTAACAGTCTAGCTAAACTACCAGTGACTCAGACTGTTGATAAAGCTCCAGGAACATTTTTCCTATACATCTGCTGAGTCTGTTTCCGCACGTTTTTACCTGGGTGGACAGTTACTCTAGTTCAGGTTTCCCACTTTTTCTGGAGATTTCAAAGTTTCCAAACATTCACCAAAAGCAAGTATGGACCAGATGTGCAAACTCTCTGATGACATATAATTATGCAAAGCTAATGGCTAAAAATCTGAAATCTAATTACTTCATTTTACTGCTGCTGGTTAGAAAAGACTAAAGTCTGAGGGAGGTCTGGAGGAAGACACGGGAAATAGAAGAGGTGGTTTCTGCAAACACCCACTGGCTGATGATGATGTTGGCTAATTCTTGAGATTAAAGTTAAGTCTTGACATTTTCAGACAAGCCTCAAGAGGAAATTATGGGGGAAAGGGGTTACCGGGGAAATATGTATGTTTCCACTCCTGTTTTAAAAAGAAAATATACAGCAAGTTTATCATCTCTTACCCATGACACCACTCTGCCGTTGAAACATGGCAACTTGGCGCTATCGTCGGAAATCTCTTCCTTCACCACCCTGAAGAACAGATACGCAGAGGGAGGTTTAGTCAGTTTGAACTGTCGTGCTTTTCTGACATTATGGCACATGTGTGGTCTGTATGGTACAGTGCAGTGGTGAAATGAGGGCTGAAAACTACATTAACTCATGAAGGAAAAAGTGAAAGTGCAGGAGAAGTAAACACTTTACATTACTGACACATCAGATAAAATACACGAGACTATGAAAACAACACAGCTGCACCAAATCAAAATGCCAGGTTTAGCTCCAAAAACCATCTGGGTAAATCATCAGCTTACAACCACATCAATGCAGCTGCAGCAGATCGCACTCATATTTAAAATGACTTCACTAAAAACATTAGAGGGACATTTAAAGGATGGCTGTCATGTAATGAGTTGCCTACTTAAGCTTTTCCTGGCAAAGAAAGACAGCAATGCAACTGAACCTGAGGTACTTGTTTCTAAAGAAAAATGAGAATCAGTTTAAAGGTTTTTTTTTTCCCCTAGGCCTGAAATGGGTCTTTGGAGGGTGACTATAAGGGACAGTTAGACTAATGCAAAGGCAATGGAGTCAGAAACCTATAGATTTTCCTGACATTTCTGACCATCTGAAAGGAATGGGTTCCTCCAGGGTTGGCTAGAATCTCTCTGGGAGGCACCAACAATTCCTTTAAAAAAATGGTTTAAAGATCAAATAATTTCTGTTTTTGGTTATTCTAGGGAATTACATACATAACACACCAAACTATCTCACCAGTGCTGCCAAACTAGCAGGACACTTCTGAAGTCTGACAGCAGAGGAGAGAAACTAGAGTGGCCATAAATGACTGAAAAATACACAAGAGAAACTCTCAGTGCACTGAAATGAAATAGGGGCATCTTGTATTATTAAAAAAGAAAATTTTTTGTATTCATCCTTTCCCCTTTGGGGGTACTTTGGGGTATGGGCTGTGCAGGGGTAGAGGAACCCTTACTAGGACTACCTTCTTAAAACCCTTAATGAACACAATTATTTCAAACAAGCTTCAATTTAACAAGATGCTCAAATGAGTTTGAATACATCTGACCCAGTCTTTCACGAGGTGCTGATTTTTAGTCATAATGCAATGACAATGAAAATGCACATTTTCTAGCGGCACACAAAGGCAGGCCCAAAAAGGCCAATATCCTTCACGAGTTTAGTTTCCCTGCATGTATACCAAGATGATCTAAATGTAATTTTGCCGTGTTGTTACTGGTTTAAATGAATATTAAACAGAGCCATTAACTCATTTAGCTTCAGTTTGCCTCTATTAAAAGTAAACTCTACACTAATGTAAGTACAAGCATATCACTGGGATCCTACTTCTAATCTTATTTCCAAAATACCACCCAAGTAATGGAGTCATGAATCAGCACACTAACAACAAACATCAAAAATGTGCTTCACAGACACTGAGGAATTTCTTCTACTACCACAATGAGCTAAAACACACACTCTACACTTACTTTTTGTGCCTACTTGTGAATTACACATCCCGGTCAACTAAATCTGCATGCAAAGCCATTACAGATAACAGCAGCTACTTAACATTAATAGCCAGCATGGTCTAAATTCTTTAAAGACAACACATCCGTCTGGCAGTTTTCCCCTCCTCCATCCAAGATTTCCATGTTTACAGAGAGGCACCCACCCAGCTTCAGCTGCGTATTTTCTCCCTGCATCATTAATGCAGTAGTTCCAAGTGACGGAGCTGGGCATAAGTGCTACACAGAGGACACTTGACTGTTCAACCGCCTCCTTTTTCCAGCTTCACATGCCAACGTACCGCCTTTTAAGTGTGTGAGACTTGGTCAGGCTTCACTGGGCCTACGTAAGCAGCTGTTGAGAGCTGGTTTTGAGGGTGAGTGCAAGCATACGACTGGGTTGTTGTGGGCACTGGTGAGGATCTGCTGCTGCTTTTGAGAGCTCTGGCTATGTGGCTAGTGACATAGCAAAAAATCTTTTCCTCCATCCATTACACTTTGTCAGCACTACAATAATTCACCTAGACAGGAGATGAACAGATGCACCAACTGTCTGCAGAGAGCAAAACTGCCTTCATTCCTCTGTCCTCCAAACAAACAAGACAGCACAGTCGAAAGTCATTTCACACACACTCCAAAATGTCTCGAACACAATGCACAAACAACTCGAAATATGCCGAGCCTTGTTGGATTAACTTAAGCTTTTCCCTGCCGACTACAATTCTCCAAGTCCCTCGCTACCATTAAATTCCTCACTCTCAACACGGCATCGCTGTTCTAACAATTAATCTTACTCAAACAGCTCCCTGATCCCCTCTCACAGGGCTTGTATACAGCAGAATATCCAGTGACTAAGTGAACACCACCCTGTTCTTTCACTCCTTTCTTCTCCCTGTAGACACCCAGCAAATGGCCCCTGTCCAGGTCCAGGTTCCCAGCATCAGCCCTGGCCTGCTCTGCTCCATGGAGCTCCCCCACCACCACACACAGATCTGCTCGACAGCTGGCCTCGTACCAGGACAAATGAAAATACACACTATTACACACTCCTCTCCTGGGTCGGAGAGTGAAGGGGGGGGCGTCCCTGCTTTGATTGGACAGCTGACTCAGAGCTGTTTGAAATTTTTCATCTGAACTCAGTTGGAGATATTCAAATAAGAGAGTGTGATGCCAGACGGTACAATTTACCTTAAAGACAGACAATACAGTCTTTAAGAGAGCTTCTAGAGGGTGGCTAGTTTAAGACATTTAACATTTTGTCACACAACCACACAGGGTCAAAACATAATCATGTGTTGCCTGGTTACACAGAGACAAGCTCTAGTAAAGATAAAATAAAGACAGACACTGATTGAAAAGGTCTCAAACTGATCTGACTGTGAACATAACAGCTGCAGACACACAGACACACACACATTTAGGGAGATCTAGCTAAAACTAATTCATCAGGCCTGCAGTACATCACTGGAATGTTTATAATGTTCAGTTTTTGTTAAAGGTCCAACCTTCGTGGATATTTTTGGTACCTTCAGTTTGTGGTGCTTTTGAAAGGAAATTCAGCAAACAATAAACAATTAGTCAGTGAGCAGAGCATGAAGTCATTTGCGTTGTTTTCTTATTACACACAGTAATTACAAACTGAATATTTGGACTGGGGATATGGATTGTTGGTTAAACAGGACTTGAAAGCACCAGCTTAATAGACCCAAAATCCTGAACATGGGTTTCAAACACATGGGCCAAATATGGCCAACAAACATACTGGTGGATCTTTCACCAGTATGCAGCAGGACATAACCACTCCGACGTCACCTATTGGTTAGTAAAATCTCATTGTGAGCCTGATTTAGACTTCTGCATTGGGTCTTTCCAGGGCCTTCATGCATAACCGGAAAACACCCCTGAACCCTCTGCAGTAATCACAATCCTTGTGGGCTGTGTTGACCTGACGCGTAGTTACATCTCTGGAGAGGTGTGCGTCAGGTTACAGCACAGGGTTCAGAGGAGATTTCTGGTTATGTACGTAGGACCGACGCACAAGTCTAAATCAGGCCTTAGGGTTCTGAAACTGGATTTAAAAATTGGTCACTCAGTTTATCTGACAGTGGATTTGTACCTCTGCTTTAAATCTACACCATATGTACGGCATAAACGCGACTCCTACTCAAACATTACGCTGTAACATGCACCTGATGTAAATACACATCACCAACGATGCAGCCCAAAAAAAAGGTATAAATGCTGGTAAAAGAGTCAGTAACTTGCATGGGCTACGTCGTAGGTGCTACACAGAAGCACAGTTCAGATGGACTGACAGTCGCTGCTCACTCATACAGCAGCGGGTTATTAAACACAAGAAAGCCCTACCCTAACGGACAATTTATGCTGGCCACATTGGTCGCTTGGTGCAACAGTGACGTCGCCATAGCTCCATTCCATTTATACCAGTGCTGAGGGCGCGAGTAACCGCTGTCATATTCTCCTGAACAACAGGTGTCACCACTCAGACAGAACCTCCACATCACTGGTGGAGGAGAAGGAGTCAAAGCTGGAAGCAAAGAACCCACGCCAAACTTTTTAGGCATGGAGCCATTCACAGAACAGCAAGAATACCGTGCTTTATCCTGTTTGACTCAAATGAGAACCATAACTTATATATGCAACCAGGAGTCGTCGGTCCCTGATTGTTATTACAAAGAATGGAAGTTCAAGACATTTTAACTTTAACTTCACTTTTCAGACCTGAAAATTATTGTCATCCATCCAAAAACTTTCCATCTTTCATATACAGTCTATGCTTAAATTCTAAAATGCAAACGGCTTGACTACATTAAGTAAACTGCATTTTGCAACTTGTTTCATTGTGCATGTACTGATTAGACCAGATGCATAGTATTTTATTACAACAGATCTCTAAAAATTGGTTACTGATGTTGCTGCCGTTGACAGCTAATGTCAGCCCACCAGCTCTGTCAAAGCCCCGTGAAAAGCCAACACATCCCACTTCATCTCCGGGCTGGTATTAGGACTGGCTTGGCACAGGCTCCGATGGTGCCATCCAACGGAGTGAAAGAGGCAAATAGCCCAGACAAAATCTTCATCCAAGACTACAATGTATTTAACAGAAGCCCTTAAGGGTCTCTCACTGGGTGAATAAACCACAAACATGCATTCCTCTAAAGGAAAACACACAGCAAGATTAAATTGATAGACGAGAGGAGAGGGCTCTTTCTGGGGGAGGTTAGTTTGGGGGGAGGGTGGGGAGTCGGGGAATGAAAGGACGGCTGGCAGGCCAAAGTGTTAAAGAGGGGAGGCAAAACCCGAAAGAAAGAAAAGGCGAGGATTTCAGCAGATGATGGACTGAAGGAGGGAGGGAGGGAGCCATGAGGATTAGGGCAAAGAAAAGCAGCAGGGACAGGGAATGCCTCCTATTGTAATGATGATGTTTTCTGATAAATGTCCTGGCCGACACGGCTATCTTTAGTATTTGCAAAAGCACTTGGATATTCATCACCAGTCACTATATCTTTCTGATTAAGGAGTAGGCTCGGTTGAATGGGGGCCAGACCGGCTGGCTTCATGCATGTTCAAGTCTCCCTCAACCATAAGTTAACCCCCCCCCTGCGACAAATATACCACAACTGCATGCAAGATGGGATTGCGTGTATTTTAGACATGCAAACAGCCGTGCATTTTCCCCTTTTCTCCCAAACTAATCATGCACGTTAGGACCAAAGACTCCAGGAACATAAAAAGGTGCTGTTTCCAAAATTGTGTACCTACATTAACATTTGCTCCTTATTTTGCATGCAAAGCGCACAGCTCTCATCTATTAGAGAAAGGGGGGACAAAAAAATCACAGCAGCTCACCCGAAGTCTTGGTCCATAGACTTGAAGAAGAATTTGTAGTTTGGCTTGTTCAGGACCTGTTTAAAATCCAGCAAAGTGATATTTTCGGCAGCAATGGGAATCTTCACCAAATACGGCGTCTCCTCTTCGTCTATATGATAAATTATTTTGGTTTCCGCCATCTCTACAGTTTGCGGTTGCTTTTTTTCCCTACCGACCTGGAAGTTTCCGAGAGAAACACACACACACACCGTGAGGCGAGGTAGCGATAACTTTGTGGAGTAGCTAGCTGGCGGCGGCGGAGCTAGCTTCGGCGGCTAACGCGACGGCAGAGGTGAAACGATGAGGAGGGCCACCGAGATTTTCGGTCCGAGCCGGAGGACGCGAGGAGAAAAAAACCCTGCCTGAAAGCTCGACTTTACCGAAGTAAAAACTCGCATTTCCCCTGTAACCGAGGGGCGAAGAAAAAACACCGACAAGCTACATTCACACGACCCAACTCCCAACAACTTTTCCCCCAACAAAAACATACAGGAGGGGAGGTGGGGGAGGAAGGGGGGGGTCTGAAAACTTTTCACCACTTGTTGCGAGCCAACGCGGCGTGTGACGTAAACACGTAACCCTTTCGGGTTTTTTCTACGTAACCTCCCCAACATTTTTATTCTAACGTGTGTAAATAAAAACGTCGCTACTGGTGTTTTAGATCCGGGCACTCACATTCAGCTCACATTCATTCATTTAAAAAATATTTATTCAAATTAATCTCTTTATTTTTTTAATCTATGGTGTTTAATTACGAGTTTTTAATTCCCATTAATTGGTTAAATGGGTAAATAGTGTGGAGCACTACACTTATAGACTGTAAATAAACTGAAACCTGGACGCTGAGCAGATAAAATACACTAATGTGGCAAAATACATGTTTAATAAGGTAGCAGTGGCAAACAGAAGAAAACAGGCCTTTAGATAAGATTTTACTTAACACAAATCATATTTTAAGTTTTACCAAATTACATTAAACAACAAACTAATATACATCAACACAATGTTTGCTTAGACCCAGGTTAAAAAGGCAAACAATAACTGAATGCACTCATGTCTTATTTCTAATCTAACATCTTCCTCTGTCACACCAACCCTCTGCATGTCCTCCTTCACTGCATCCATGAACCTCTTCTGTGGTCTTCCTCTTTTCCTCCTGCCTGGTGGCTGCTTTGTCATCCTCCTTTTCCAATATGTTCACACTCCTCTGTCCATGTCCAAACCATCTCTGACTTTGTTACCAGTCATAGTCCCTACATTTACGTCCCTACTCTCACCTCCACACTCCTGCCTTTTATCCTAACACACCCTCCAGCCCCTCTCCTCTTCCTTTGTCTTCAGCCAGCAGTGTTTCTAGTCTGTTTTTATAATGTAAGTGCACAAAATTTAAGTCCTTGTTTCTTCTATACCTCTGATGTTTATTGTTCAATTTCAGAATTTGTGTCACAAGCACGGACAACAAAAAAGGTAAGACATAAAATTTACATACAGCCCAGGAAAGAAAATTAACAGACACACACACACACACACACACACACAACGCTAATGAAACAGTGAAAAATGAATCGTTACACCTTCCCAAAAGCAAACATAACAAGCTAATAAGCACAAAGAAATTAATTCCTTGGCATGAACATTGTTGTAAATATCCATCTCAAGGGTGGATGAATTCATCCAAGAAAAAAATGTCATAACTTTGTACTAAAGTTTCCATATAAGAGACAGTTCAAACTTTTGCATTCTAAATTATGTTTGCTGTAGTTTACATCACAGATGAGAGAAATCAGTGCACACTGATTAAATAAATACATGTAAATTCACAGGTAGACTATTACTGTTGGTCCACTTTCAGTGATTCCTAAACATGTACATACCCTGCACAAAGCAAAAGGCTTATGTATTTGATGTATTTTTTGGTAGTACAGTCACTTGCTGTAGAATAACATTATCAAACATAATAGGCATGATGTGAGTGATAAAAGAAACCCCAGAGAGAGAAAAAAAAGTAATTAAAAAAAAACTGTTGAAAATTTAAAAAGACAATTACGTAGGTTTCGAAATGAACCATTAGGGGGCGCTCTTTATTAATCGATCACAGAGTAAGAAGCTGGACCCGACGCACAGTGAGTGAGTTAAAGAGCCCACCTGTAGTGGTTTACATGCCAAAGGTAACTGGGTCAAGACAAGGAGGAGACACAAATGCCTTTGGAGTTACATCGGGAGGAATGTTCAACATAGAAAACAATATGCTAAATCCAAAATGCAGAGTTCTCTGCTGAAGGACCCCTTGTGAATAAGGGAGCGACTTTAATAAATAAAAACATGATTTGACTACAGGATAAATAAACAGTTTATTTAAACTTTACTTACATTGCTTGCAGTTGGGATTTCTTGCACAGTACACTATGATGTTATGACAGTAAAGAGGAGATACATTCGGTCTCTTTTTAAAATTTCCTGTTTAGGACATTTGGTCCAAACACCACTCCAAACACACAGGTGATCACAAACATCACCCAGAAGATGACTGCCAGGATCTGCACACAAAACAGTGTCTTCTTGCTCTGCTGTATGACCTCCTCTTCACCCACCAGGCCGGGCGCTGCACCGTAGGACCTCTCCGGGTCCATCTGCTGCACCCGCAGGCTGACTGTGGGCAGGATGATGAAGCGGGCGTCCCTGTTGTTGCCCTCCATGGAGAACACCACTCTCTGGGTGACCGTGGCCAGACGAGAGGTCGTGGTCACGGGCAGGTGGAAGGCCACAGGGGGCAGCCTGGACAGGATGCGGGAGTTGGAGGGTAAGGTGAGGGCATCTCCGGTTTCCAGTGGGGTTAGATGGCGGCAGAGAGGGCAAGGGATGGCTTGTGGGCTGTAGGCTTCGGGGGGGCAGAGCTGGATCCTCTGAAGGCATTCGGTGCAAAAAACATGGAGACACTCCAACATCCGGGGGCATTTATTGTAGTGGTTATAGTCCTGGTAGCAGATGGGACATTCCACATCCATGGGTTCCCCTGGACTGGTGCCATGGCTCAGTGCGGAAGGAGCAGTGGGATCCCCCTGCAGGGGTGCTGGGACAGCATGCCCGGACATGGTTGGGGAGTGGGCGGATGAAGCCGAATTGGCAAGAGGCAAGTTGTGGATGACTCTTTAACTAAAGATGGTAAATTCTGTAAAGAGAAAACAGCTTCAAGAAAAAATTCACATCTACTCCTGTGAGACTGAAAGACAAACTTCTGCTCATAAACTCCAGGATCCACTCTCCCAAACATGATGCTTTGTTTCTTTAACATTTATTAACAGATTCCACAGTTCATGCGTCACAGCATTCATCCATTTAAGCACTCACACATCCAACCCCCCAAAACTGACTCATAATCACCTCTGCCCTAGAGTGCGTGCTAGTCTGGGAAAAAAAAACTGAAGAATCGGGAAAGGAAGTAATAAGTCTCTGTATCATATTCTTTTTTTTTTTTTTTAGTGCATGTGTGCGTTTGTTGGAGCACGTCCTCTTTTCCCAGCTCAGACCTGTTCCACCTCAGGACTTCAGAAAACATTACGAAAGTTCGCGTCTACATTTCTGCATTTGGAGGCTTTTAGGGGAAACAGCTGACATACATTGTGCAAGAAGGGTGACATCATAACGCGTTAAGGTTAACTCGGGATTATGAGCAATGTGACACACAGCGCTCTGTTGGGGTAACATTTACCTGCTTTCTTCTACCTTGGGTTTCTTTATGGAAGTCTGATTTTAAATCATCTGCGTGGACCTTTAACACAAACACTCCTTTCATGAGCATAAGTATGTTGAATAAACTGTTGACTCTGGCATCCCAACATTTTAACACCGTAGTCCGTGATAGTGAAATAAAATGTTTCGTTGAAGATATGGTTAAAAGATCAGAACACATTTTGGGAAATAACTTGCTGTGCTTTCCTGCCATCAGTTAGACGTGGAGACGTGGAGATTGAATCATCGTGTGCAGTAAAAGGCTGCTGCCAGAAGTCACATTTAGGGTAACTATTCTGCTTGTTTCCACTGTGTTTTTATTCTTGGACTCTACTGGAGTAGCTTTGCATACTTTACATTTCAAATAATGCATGCTTATTTTTTATACTTTGTGGGATTCAAGCCCCAAAGTTCTTCCTCTGACTGAAACAATCCATTTGACTTCCTCTCTCTTTGAGGCCACCCTCACGTTACGTCAACTTTCTTCTGATTGGTTGTTCGCAGTAAACAGTAAAGGGTTGAACAGCAGGTGGGTGGGGCTTCAGGCAGAGCTGTGTACCTGAGATGACCATATAAGGATAACCCCTCTCTTTGAAGTCATACTGAGCCAAGTGTAGAAAAAAAGTGTCTGAAACAGAGTGTTTAGAGCAGTTTGAAGCTTTTGGCTCACAGGGAGTACATGTAGAGTAGAGTACTATGCAAAATCTTGAGCCACACTTCATTTCTTTATATTTTACCCGGAAAATAGGAAATAGTTGCAGCGGTTTACTGAAGCACCAGTAATTTTGTTAAGTGGTCTTTAGAAATTGGGTTCTTTGAGGACATTCTCCTCCACCGTTTTACAGATGGCTGGAAACACTGTTGTACGTCTCTCTTGACCTCCTCCCTCCATACTGATGACAACTTGAAACAAGTTTGGATTCATCGGACCATCAGACCGGTTGCCACTGATTTTCAGTCTCCTTCTTGTGTAATGTGGCACACCTCAGCCTTTTCTCCCTGTTTCCCTTCCTCAAGAACGGCTTCTTGACAGTGTTGTAGTTCATTTTATGAACACGGCAATATTTATATATGTTATAAATCTTTGCTCTTGCATTTCTGTATTTAAGGAGTTTGTTCAGATACAAAATAAAGTGATATTTGATAAAATGCAGAGCCAAGGTTGGTGCCATTGGGAACTTTGTGTTCTCACTCTCTGTCTGGGCAACGGTCAGTCATTTATGGAGACTAAGCAATAATAGAAAGAGAGACTCCGAGGTCATCTGAACACCCAGCTGCTGAAATTCTTTGTTTTCCTCATTTTGTTTTGTATAATGATGTAACCAAAACTGATAAGTTCTCCTGGAGGTTTCTTCCTGTTAAAAGGGAGTTTTCCCTTCCCACCGTCGCCAAGTGCTTGCTCATAGGGGGTCGTTTACACCGTTGGGTTCTCTCTGCAGTATTGTTGGGTCTTTACCTTACAATACAAAGTGCCTTGAGACGACTGTTTGTTGTGAATTGGCGCTGTATAAATTAATTAGATTAGATTTGATAAGCTTTGACTATATGAAATCCTGACCATGGCTCAGTTTACCTGAGCCATGGTACACAGCCTGGACCAGATTAATAATGTAATCTGTGTGAAAATGGAAAATTAAATTTAATAATTGAACTCCTATTCCCATTGTTTTTGTGTCATTCCTGTCCAACTAACGAACATGCTGAAACCAAGTAAAAATGAGCTGTTGTTCGGGTTCCTTCAATAGTCACACTTCCCCTGAGACCATTTCTGATGAAGCTTCAGTGAACAGTTGATGGATCACCTGAAGGGCCAGAATACCATTTCATGTCTGTCAATTTGTGTTATTTTGGGCATTTTTCATACATTCAACTAAAGAAAAGGGAACAAGTGATTTTGTGACAGGGTGCCAGTAACAAAAGACTTAAAGATACCATTTAAAATGGGTTCTTTGCCAAGTTCTCTGTTATTTATAGACACAACACTAGCTTGTGCATTGATTTAGGTGCCATTTTTATGCTTGAATGATTCATAGGATAGTGTTAAGTGGCTTATAATACAAAAATAACTGAAAATGGTCAGGTACAAGGACTGGACTGAAAATGAGTGAAAAAGCAGCCAATCTCCAAACGAAAAGCTTGAAAGACCTTCAGAAAGTCTTGAGAACTATTGCCCAAAAGTCTGGCGTCATGTGTCATGTGATTTATGAAAGTAAGTTGTTTTGTTTTACTGATACTTTTAGTGTCTGTATTCTCACATGGGACGAGGACGAGGCAGCCCATACACCAGGGATCTTCAACTCCAGGCCTCGAGAGCCGGTGTCCTGCAGGTTTTAGATGTGTCCCTGATCCAACACAACTG
>VUQJ01023114.1:23355-34193 GCA_015108635.1 Andinoacara biseriatus
TTTCACAGCCATTAAAGATATTATTTTTTATTATTATTACTGCAAATTTTTGGTTCTGATGCCGTCTGGAATTGTTGAAACTATTTAATCACGTCTTTGATAAAACACGTCTTCCTTAAATAGAATATTGATGAAAATACTGTCCCTTGTGGATATACATTATTGGATATTCCCACCACAGAAACCCCAGAGGTGAGAGGATTGATTACATTTTTCTGTCTTTACTTGCTCTAATTAAAGATCTAAGGGACAGCCCCACATGGGAGGAAAAACTTGGCTGTTTCCTCCGTACACTGCATCACCCCCCTTTATACAACAATGACATACCTCCTATTTTACCTATAAAGCAGACCAGGGCTTGTTAGTGTAACTCAGCTCATTGTGATTTAACCGCAGATTCTCCATTTGCCACGTGGCTGGGAAGAGCATGCCTGCTGAGTGTGTGAATATAGCACACAAGGAGATATGAAATACCCATGTGATTTCCTGCAATCTCCACAACATGACATTATGCATTATTTCCTCTGCGTGGCTCTCAAAAGGACACAGCACTCCACTGCAAAATCTGCCATGAAACTGTCAGAGGAAAGGAATTATCATTGCTTGTTCCCACTGATTCAAAAACCCATACTGCACGACAATGAAACAGATGGTGAGGCATAAATGTCAGTCAATCCCATTGATTCTGCGACAGGTGCCAATCAAAGTGCTGCCGCTGACAATTTTGATGACGACAGAATGCAGAGTTAACTTGCTTCATTATGCTTGCTCATTATCCGCAGAGGCGCACGCCAGAGAGTTTTTCGACAAATGGACCTTTCACCTTCACAACAGCTTCATTTGAATCCAAGTCAATAATCCTCTCTCCAACCTGAAAGAAAACAATGATCAAAATGGGGACTACAATACTCTCAGCACTCCAGAGGACCTTTTCTTTTGCTTGGCAAGAAATTGCCCTTAAATTAAATTTGGAAATCAGCATGGCTAAAAAAAAAAAAAATCTTTACTAAGCAAATGAGTGAACATTGTCTTTTGGTATCTGAAGTCAGCAGGGAGAGGAGAGGTGTTCAACCCTGATTGGAAGCTCTATTGCCAACAAAACAATTCAATTGTGGTGCCCAGATTGGTTATTTGTTTCAATTGTCCAAATAATTCCTACTACATTCATTCTAATTAAGTTCAATTGAATTGTGTTCTTAGGAAGCAGTGGAAGCGGTGGTCAGTGGTCAGAAGATACTGAAACTGATTTGATTACTTTGCCCTAAATAATTTTGCACCCCGAGTGTATTCAACAGTGAAGTGAAAAATAACTCTGAAACTACACGTTTGAGCCATTATGTTATCTGAGCAGCTAACATAATCTACTCAGCAAAATATTCAAAAAAGGCTGGACTCACTACAGCAGGACATTTCCACCCTGCTTTTTAACCTCAGGAAATGATCATAGCCACCGTATTTTTAATGTGGAACATTTCAGACTTAAAGCTGCTGATTTTAATAATTTTCAACTAGTGTTAAAGAACAAGCTCAATGATATTAGCATTTGATTTAAAGCAACCAGGACAATGACACAAAGACTGACCTTGATAATCGAGCTCCAATGGCTGCAAATTATGGTTAATAGCAATGGGTCATTCATTTAGTTTTAGTGTGTAATTTGTCAAAAAAAAAAAAAAAGCAGAATTTCTAGTGTCTAAATTTTATTCATGAAGTTTTAAGTCGCTCTCATGTCGCTAAAGTAAATTACTAAAGGAACCTGAAAAGGCTCTGCTCTCTGTGCTTTGCTAAATTAGCTGACGGTATTATATTGATTATATTAATCAACCAACACTGACTTTATACCAAAAAATAGCAACATTTAATTGATAATGTTGATTAGTTATATTAATTAAAGCAATTATGCTATGAAACAAAGGGGAAAATATGCTTGACAACAGAGAAACAGGACTGGATCTGTTTCATAAATGATCAAAATTAATGCATTGAATCAATTATTCAAGCATCAAAACAGTTGGAGAGAGTTGGAGAAAATTCAAATAATGCCATGCAAAAACTTGAATCTGTATCATAAGAAGTCTATCTTCCAGGAAGTTTTATATCATGCATTTTAGCTCAAACCTAAACAGTCACCTGTCGGGGCAGGTCGGATATTCAGCCTTTAGCAGCGCATCCCGACTCCGTGCTGCCTGCCGACATTCCGCAAGCTGGACTGACACTTGTATTCCTCTGTTGCACAATTTCTAGTCTAAGTTGTCAACAGTCATGACAAAGTGCTTCATAACTAGGTGAAAAGCAGCTTTTCTCATAGCTGTTAGCCATCAGCATGAATAGCAGTGAAATATTTTCTACTTTTCAGGACTTTCCACAGGCACACTGTAGATTAGAGAAAGCCTTCCTATTCAATTACAATCTGCACCTGTGCACACTGTATGGAGTTTACAATACAAGCTCCATAAAAAGCACATTTTTAAAAATATTCTTCCTCCTCTAAAAGTGCTATTATGCACATAGTGCTTCTTGTGGTTCATAATAACAGCAAGCCACAAAAAGGCGCCGTCACTCTATAGCTAAATATTACTTATTATAACCACAAAACATGTAAAAATGCACGGACATCTCTGCCGTTAATTGGCGTGTCAGATATTTCGACAAAATTCTCAGATCTAAAAAACTCAATGTTTATTTATTACATCTTAAAGGATTTCTCTGCTGGCAGGAAGTTTCCATTTTTTAAAAATCACTGTAAAGATCTGAAAGGCATCAAACTAAATAAGGTGAGCAGATGATGTTGCATATTGTCTGCTCATGTGTGACATGCACAGAATTGTTTGCTCTTTTTTATCTCGCATTGTTAGTAAATCTAAACAGCTGTGTGCAGTGAGCATGAGCATAAGTTTGTGCATCCCTAGTCAAGCACAAACAGCAAAAGAATGATTCCTTAACCTTTGCAGTGTTAGAGAATGCACCCTGAAGTATTAGGAGACAGGCATTAAAGCTATAGAGGACGAGGATTAGACGCTTTTAAACTGCCAGTGCAAGCATTGTTCTTGCTAATTAGCTCATTTTCTCGTATAATTTTCTCTAAGTAGGTTATTTACAAACCCACTGACGGTCATTACTTTACCAGCTAAATGAAGTAAAGATTTTATACAGCGAGAAGGGAACTGAAACTGATTGATGTCCAGGCCTTTTACCCATCTTTTATTTAGAGCAAAGAGGTCATGTATTGAGAGCAGCAGAGTAGAAACTGAGTCCAAATTCTATTTTTATCTGCTGATTGACTGGTGTTTAGTGCATTTGTTTGTTCAGACTGATAGGAATATGTATTACTACCTCTTATTCAAAGCTCACTGCTCTGACACTGTTCATAGTTACTCGTCCTTTAATGCAAATAACGGATTCAAGAACAAAATTTTTGTTTCCTAAAGAAATTAAAACGATATTGTCTCGGTATATTGACACTGAAGACCTCAGAATGAACTGTGGGGGAGACGCGAATGAGGACACAATAAATAAAAGTCTACTAAAGATATCAACATCATAAAAACCTTCATTGAGTAACAATATATCAATGACAAGTCAGCCGTAGACCAAGAGGCCAAGTTATTGATTTGCGTCTCAAACGGGAATGGCTTAGCAAAACACCGCTAAGCCTTATACAAAGATAATGCAAAACAAGCCAAGGTAAAAGGAATAACAGTGAGCGAGTGTAAGGGAGCCCAAAGTTTCATTTGTCTGTTTGTACAAGTTCTAGAAAGATATTTAAATTGGATGTACTTTTCCAATTATTTGATAACAATCCCCTGTCAAGAAGTCTTTAGACAATTCCTAAAATCCTTAAGGAATCAAATTGGAATTTATCTTATTTTGGGACAAATCCTCCAAGATTTATAGCCTAGAGATGGATCTTTGGGCCAAATTCTCCTCTGCTCCAAATTTGTTTTGGCACTCCGAGGGTTCAAGAGTAATTTTGAGATAACTTCCCATATTAATAAAAGACATGATGACATAAGACCTAAGAAGCAATTATTTACTCATTAAATGGGTTAGCAGGTTGGCCTAAAGCTGCAAAGGCTAATTAATAAGGTAGTCGGCTCAATCCCTGGCGGGAGGCTGTATTCCCTCTGTGAGCCAGTGACTGAGGGCTTCCAAGTGGTGCTTCTTTAATGCAGAACAACACAGATAGAAAGTGACAGACAAAGGCCCTTGACCCCAAACTCATCAAACATAAAGACAATAATGGATAGTTTTGCTCTTGTTGAGTTTCTCTATCAAATAAAGGTTATTTAAAAGACTGCTTGCATGTCAGAGTTTGATGTCAGAATATGAAGCTGGAAAATACTAATATCCAGTTGGTGAATAAGCATTTACCCTTCACATTAACTCAAGCATGTGAAGATTACGCACTTGAAATTCTTATAACAGTGAAAATATTCCTTATTTATTCTCTAACATTGCGATCAGACAAAGCAGTGAAAGTCATGCAGTTAGCATCACTTTCAAACCAAAGTTAATAGACCACATAAATCGTCTCGTTTGTTCCCACAAAGCTAGCGTGTATAAAGCCATTTGTTCCTTTGTTGTGCGTTGTAACTGCCCTTTTCATTAAATATAGGCGGTTAGGAAAAAGGGGTTTCTTCAAGACTGACACAATCATAAGCTAAGCAGAAGCGTTACTGAAAAAGCCGCCTGATTAGCGGCCGATAACAACTGCAGCGCCCGGCCGCTTTGTGAAAATTTGAAGCATCCGCGCCGTCTACCTGTGAATGTGAACATGAACAGGAACTAATGGACTCCGTCCGTACTTCGCTGGGTGAAAGTCCTCAGTGGAACCTTTACTTTCTGCTTTGTAGAAGAAAATGGATCGATCGGAAAAAAGACACGAGACACGATCCCAAGAGATGTTCAGGAGTCTCGTTCCCTCTCGCATCACTTGAATTAAAAATATGCTAAAAGCCTATTGATTTTTTTCCTCTCCAATGAAGCATGTCGCTTACCTTAAAGGATAGATAAACATATTGATGATTTTCTTTTTTTTTTTTAGGGTTTGTAAAAAGTGAGAAAAATACAGAATATCACCCAATAACAGGACTCGTGTCATATAATCTTCAGTTATGAAAGACTCAGGCTACATATGACTGTATTTTTGAGGTACTAATGAACGCACAAAAAGGATTTCCATTTGAAAATACAACACCACCTACAAATTAAGAATATATAAGGCCTCTTATAGTATTTGCACTGGTTGCTGGCAACGGTTTACAGTATGTGCTCTCATTTTACTATGAGCTGTTGTACTTCAATCCTTATCCCAGTACCCTGACAGAAACTACAAATCTGCGCTAATGTCACCACTTGGAAAGCTAGTTGACCCGTAGCAATATCAGGAAAGCTGAAAAGTAAAACAGATAAATAAAAATAAAAAAGTAAATCGGTCATTCCATCAAGCAATTTGAATCCCACCTCACTGTGATAGGGTTACTCCTCCCCAGATACCAGTGTGTCTTATCAGGATGTTTCAGGCAGCAGGGAATAGAGAGAGACAGAGAGAGAGGGGAAGAAAGCATAGATATGCCCCTTCCAGTGCTGGAAAAAGTGCCTCTTCTTGCTCTCTTATGCGTGAACAGGAATTTAAATCTCCAGAGTAATACCTGTGGTTTTGTGATACATTTACAAAGACATTTCTCCACTAAAGACACCACAGAAATCCCTTTAAAACAACTTTGGAAGATGTTTAAGGATCAGCTTTACGCAGCAGTTAGATCCAATGTAGTGGAAAAACCTTAGAATTTTCTATGTGGCAACGCAACTTTCCGGGGAATAGTCCCACATCCACCTCATTTCCTTTCTGTATTATGTATTTATAGTTGCTTTATTTTCATTCAAACAATTCAGACACATCAGCAGGCTGTCAACTAGACCTTGGTCACTTGTAAATCTGATTTAAAGCGTCTAGTAGTCCTCAGCCTTATCATGCGAGTACGAGATGGAAGCTTTATTATTAGACACACTGTGTCATAAACAGAATAGCAGAATTGCACTGTGTGGTTAATGCTTCAGCCCCATCCACTGGATCACAGGCACAATTACATTGTGATTGACTTCGCTGGATCACTAAAGCTACTGATGAGCACTGCTCTGCCACTTCCCTTTGTCTAAACAGCAATTTCCCTTCCCAGCAGAGTGACTTTAATATATGTGCCGTATGTGCAATGAATCCAAAACCATTACTCAGGTGTTTAAATGCATCACTGTTGACTAAAAAAAAAAGGAGACGTGAAGAGTGATTTCGGTAAATGGAAACGGCAGCGCAGAAATCTATGTAACAAAATTAAGGCACCTTATCCCAGATGTAACTTTGCGAGAGACTTTTAATGCAGTTTTTTTTTCTAACTTAAACCCAGAGTTCAATTTTTTACATTGATGTACTTGAGGGGCTTCCTTGTTCAACTTTATTCAAATGGACTCTTGAGAGATGAATGTTCTTTAAGCAAAATGGGAAATAAATGAGAGTAATGCTTAACTTCCTGTTGCTATCTCTCATAAATTCAGCAAACAAACAGCAACTTATTGTATCATTTATCACAAAACCGCAGCATACCAAAGGGAGCATGTTATGTTTTTATTACTTATACTAGACTGCAGTATAAGATGTGTACATACTGATCAGATGGAACTTTTACATTTTCTTATATTGCCCTGAGACAATGGTGAGAAAATAAATCACCAAATAGACATTCGTCCATAATTATCACCAAAACATTTTGGAGAAAAAGTAAGGCAGGCTATATTTTGAGGACAAGATGTTAACAAATGAACGTGCAGTCTAAAATGCAGGGAAAAACTGGAATAATACAAGTGGTCCACACTGTATTTGTCACAGTGAAGCTTCCCCACTGGAGCAGCAGGACAACATACATGACACCTAACTGGGCACTGTCTTCCTGCTTCCATCTGTTAGCCAGAAGTGCACGCATGGATTTACGGTATCTTTAATCCGGCATGTGTGACAGTCTGTTCAGCAAGCTTCAGCTAAATGAAAAAGCAAACAGTGAATGGCCTCAGATCCCAGTTTGCACGAGATTCAAACATTCAATCACAAATAATACAGCTGGATCTAAGCTCCTGAAGCCTCTGTAGATGGCTGACTGACTATGCAGATTTGCTAACATGATCTCAAGAGCTGACATGACTCAAAGTTTAAAAAAAAAAAAAAACTTTATGCAAATTAGGGCTTGTTATTGAATGACATTGGGTTTTCTTAACATATGTGCATAATATTTAAACCTCTATAGTGCACTGACAGGAGGGCTCTGACATACAGTAAAGTGCAATGTAAATGTTTGTATTATTTATTTTTTTAAAGTTGCCTGAAAACATGAGAGGAATGACAAAGTGCTGCACTTGTAAAGAGCCAATATGAGAATCCAAAATCTTTGCTTTATATTAGTTCTTTTGGCTCAATTTACTTCTTTCATTCATTTAAAATTATTTATTTTGAAATATTTATTTGGCATGTACGTATATGTAGTAATGTAGGATTAGCTTTCTGGCTAAATGCTATCTTGCATGATAGACTAAAATGAAAACATTAGAATAAAGGTGTTTAAAATAGTAATTAATAATAATGTATACGCTATATAGTATATGCTACACACACACACACACACACGTGTGTAACAAAAAAAACTTTATATTAATGATTTAATGTGATTTTTTTTTTTTTATTCGGTTTTGTTATTCAGAAACATTTCAGATGTTATTTGTGGCAGTAAATCCTACAATTGCTCAACTTAACAAAGAAGGTATTTGTCAGATAAACTTGCAGTTAGCTTAGCCGGGTAATTGGAATTTCTTGGCTATGCTTTAAGGTGTTAAAGCTGGAGAGACCCTCTAACTTTTTTTTTTGTATCTTAATGAAAAAAAAAACAAACTTTCATGGTCGAGTGCTTTATCTGATGCCGGATGAGAGACTGAGGTTGTGTTTTCTCTGAAGACAGATCTGTTCAAAGAAATAGCCCGTCCTGTGTCCTGTGCCAGCCGAGGAACATATATGTCTGTTCTTCTGTTTGGCAGCTGGTATTGTAGCTTACCTTGCTGGCATTTTACCCCATTTTCGCCCTTTGAAAGTCAACTTGTCTTTTAACAGAACTGTCAATTCTGCGATCAAAACTTTCCGCACTGGCAACCGTGTTACAAAAGCAGGTCTTTGGACAAACCTTCAAACCATCTGCTCAAGACACCCTAAAAAAAGAACTTGTAACCTAAGCTGTCATTCATGAAGAAGGACAAAAAACAAACAAGCATTCATTTCACTAGGTTTCTTTTGTTCAATCGCCATTTTTCAAGTTACAGAATGAATTAAAAATGCTAATGCTGGTTTTGTTTAATAATTTATTTATTTTTAAATTTGACAAAAATAATTTAACTGAGACGACAATCCCTCAAGTAAACATAATGTTCTCTAAAATCAACATATCCTATAAGAAAACTTACATTTAAATATCACTTTATTACAACTCATATCAAACTAGCTATTTAGTATCTGTTCCTATTGATAAATACCAACACTTCATTGTTTTAGTAATTCCACTTATTTTGAGACTCTAACCAGTCTGCTGCATCTCTCTGGGCTTAAAGAGCCTGAAGGACTTTTTTTTTTTTTAGCACTTCAATACAACAATACGTGCCTGTTATTCTGCTATTCCACATGAAACAGCAGTACAGAGATTCAAAAGCGATGTTTTGGTCACTTAATAACTGCTTCTTTTACGTATCGTGTCACCCAGACAATTGTTTATGAAACAGAAAGTGGAGTGGTGTGATATTAGAAACACTTCTGAATGGAGTGCAGCCCAATACGCGGCAGCAACCACACACGCAAACTTCAGATAATAAAGTGGAATCATCTCCATTTTAGCAATGTCAAAAACCATTTCCTCAACATCTGCTTTAAATTCTACTTTCATAAAAGTAGAATTTATGGCAGATTGTGTTTTATTAGATTTAACAGACACTGCCTTCAAATCAATATCACCTGGGCTCCATTTTTAAACGTCTCCTGCATCTCACTATTAATGACTGTCAGCAACTGTCACTCACAACAGATGTGGTTTGTCATGCGTTACAGCACTGCAGCGGTTTGGTTACCTGCACATGCAGCTTTTAAGATACCGTTGCACTCACCTATCCTGAAATGGTGCACGCCCTCTTATACTGTTAGGAAGGACATTAAGAATCAACTTAAGAAGACACGGGTGATTGATGAAGTTATTAGTCAAAAGAGATTCTCGTGGGCGGTGTTGTTTAATTTGGATCAATAACGCAGGAGGAAGTAATAATACTCTTTCCCTCTTATCCATTTTCTCCCCATCAGATACCTGTCAAATCACACTAGGACTCCCAATTGTTTAAGGAAAACCAATGAATAAAATATAAGTGAAAATTGTATTTTTCATATGAATAATGTAGAAGAGGGCACGCTGTTGGCGTCCACGTCTCAAGGTTAGACTATATTGTTAGTTTCTTCGCCCGGCACTTGCTTTGTTCTTGTCTGGTTCAAAAATGAGAGGATCCAATTCTATCAAGTTTTCTGTTCTGAGGAACACTTTGCCTCCTCTGCAGGGATGTTATTCGAGGAACTTCAAAGAAAATCCCTGCATGATGCATGTAGTGTCAATGTAGTGCCGTTTGGTGCGACTTGAGGAGCATGCCAAAACTTCTCACCACAGACAGTTTCCTTCACTCCGTCACAATCAAATGCTTCTTACCAGGAGGTAAATTGAAGACGAGGAAAAGACTAATGGAACATAGGGAAAGATTTATATGCTAAAACGACTGAAGATAATACTCGTCTGATGACTTCATGCCAAACGTGTTCTCCAAGGGAATTTTAGTTTGATGAGTGACTCATAATGAAAATCCAAAGGTTTACATTCATCATTTGGTTCTTCTGTGATGGGCCAATAATGTCTCCATTGAGCAGCAGGTATGAGCGGGCTGTGTGAAACAATCATCTCATTGATTTTTATGAACAGTAACATCCAGGGAACACGGGGATTTTACAACTTCACATCTTTTTTTTTTTTTTTTTTTGTAATTCAGAACAAAAACAAAAGGAAAACACACAAACATGCAACTATGTGTGATTTTCAGTACTTTCAGAAAACATTTTTTTTCCATTCTAGTAAGACGGAAGATGATTTATGTCTGTCTTTGCCAAAATCAAAAACACTGAGTAACAGCCTAACGGTACTTTGGCTGTGGACAAACAATAAACATTATTCTTATCAGCAAGATATTTGTCCATAATTCCTCAGAGCTGGGTGAATGCACAATTACTTTTAGTCTTAGAGAACAAAAAAAGTGCAGGCTCAGAATGAATTTCATGTCTTCTGAACAACCAACTTTTTGGAAGTGCATCCTTTTAAGGATCCAGCCTCTGAGCTGCAGAACAGCTACTGTGGATTCAGCTTTTTAGAGTTGATTTAATTTTACATTGATAGAAGGGCTGCGTTTTTCCATCCATGCTTAACAAATCAAATGAAAATACAGACAAAGGTGACTGATTTGGAAAAAAAATTTTTTTTTGACTTTTTGGAAATTTATTCAAACTCAGAAACCGATTTTTTTTTTTTTTCTTCCAAAGTTCAAAACTTTGTCAGAGCCCCCTTTTGGCAACAGTAAGTTTGAGTGTCTCTACAAACTTTCCACACCTGGATTTGGACAGTTTAATCTATTCTTCCAGGCTGATGCTTTCAAGCTCTCCCACAGTGGACAGGAAACATCCGTACGCTGGCATCTTTAGGCCTCTTCACAGAATATTTTATAGGGTGTGA
>VUQJ01023117.1:785-12349 GCA_015108635.1 Andinoacara biseriatus
TTTTTTAATCCAAAACTTAAAAAAAAAAAAGAAAGAAATAGGACATTCAACTTTAAAGTAGTGCCGACTTTGTGGTTGGCTTGAAATCTCTGATCATGTTTATCAGACACACTCTGGTGAGTTAATGCCAAACACAGTGGAAACCAAAGGGCTTAGCAAGGTATCGAAACAACAAGTAGTGTGAGAGCTTAAGTGTGTGTTTGTGTGTGTTTGTGTGTGTGTGTGTGTGTGTGTGTGTGTGTGTGTTTTAAAAGTACTCCTAATGTTACATAGTGTATTAACCCTTTGAGCAGCAGATTGCTGGGGATGATTTTTGAAAAAAAGGAAAGGAAAGGAAAATAAAAATAACCACAGATGTGAGACTGGGAATTGAAAACAATGTCTAACCACAAAGTATTTTTGGCCTGTCTCTGATTTCTGTAAAAATGTTACAGTTTATCAAAAGCAGCTGGATACGAAGGACTGTTTGGTATCATAGCTTAGGAGAGCCAAAGCCTTCAAGGCAAACTCACTACATGAAATCAATTTGGATCGAGCTACTGCGTGCAGAATTTGAAACGTAATGGTTCTGGTGAATCTCAGAATTCCTCAGTGTTAGTATTTCAAAACAACCCTATGCATGCAACCCCATGTAGGGTATGAAATGCATGCAAGGAAGTTAATCTTGCAAGTGAAAACTAAGTCATTGGATTGCAAAAAACATTTTTTTCACCCCGTTCTTTCCACAGGGTGTTCACTGGGATCCTAAATCAGATGACTTGTTTAAATTGGACTTTCAAAAAAATTAAAGTACAATCCTAGTTACAGTTAAGCTTTACAGTCAGCATGACTCTTATTTTGTGGCAAACACATTCCCAAAGTTAAGCAGGAATGTGATAATGCATAATGAGACGTCAACAAATATCAAAATAATGGAGGGTCTAGACAATGAAGACCGCTTATCTTGTATGAATTAATCTCTGAATGATTAAATTAAAATGCTGTTGCTGCTTTGTACTAGGGAATTCAATTAAGAATCGCATGTTTTTAGTCAGACACTCTGTTGAAACTCTGTTCAGAGAACACATGCAGCAATGCACGGTAGTGAAAAAGAGGCTGTATATATATATATATATACACGTATATATATGTGGCTGCGCCTACTGTGGTAAGTTATGCCAGTTTGCTTAAAAGCTTTTGCTCTTCAGCTGTTACGGTTTGTGCAGAAATATGAAACATGAAAGCTATATAAAAGATGTATGTAGCCACAGTGACCTGTTGTTTTGTGGACTTTTGTTTTGGCACTTGAAATGACAAGCGAGGGGTGGCTCTGACTGAAAAAACCAAGGACACGGCGCACTTTTCAAGTCCAGCCTGCAGTTTTTAGGGTAAGCTGCACCATAATTTAAAAAGTGTAAACTGTGCTGTAAACCTGAAATGTGGTCAAAGCCATAAACTTCATGTAAAAGTGTTTACTGAAGTCATATTGTAGAGGAAGAAAAAAGGCCATTTTTATTATTTAGCCATACAATCACGTGGAATCACCCCTGGTAGCCCTCGGAGGTTTAAGGCACTTCCGCGCTGGCTTCTCTTTTTTGACCATGAGGTTAAGTTTATCTTTTATAGAAAGCCTAGGAAATGTATAGAATGTCCTTCAAAATGTGTAAATGGAGCTGCTTTTGCAATACAGATGTCAGAGCACTGTTGAATGAATTTCTATGTGTGCTTGCAAAATGTGCACAAAAGTTCGTCTTTTGAGAAATGTATTGGCAGTTATATTTAAGTTACTGTATAGAAAGCTGTTTTTATCATTGTTTCTGCAATTTTATCATTTGGTGAAATTGGTAAAATTCTGTAAAGCATTCACAATTAACATAAAAAGCTCAATATATAAATTTATTTGTACTTTAGAAATCATGCATTTTTAAATCTGACATACAACTAAATTAAACATATCAAATTGTTTCTCATTTATGCATTTTAATATGTTGAATAAAAGCCTTATGATATATGGAATTTACTGTTATGAACATTACAGCCTGCAAATGCTGCACAAACCTTGTCTTACAAGTTTGTAGCATAAGAATTTTGCCTGCAGCAATATCATATGCATGGGATATCTAGAAGTTCTAACATGATGCTTATATTTGATGTTGCAGCACTCAAGTTATGCACGGTTATAGACACAACACAATTTTCCGACAGCTACTTCATACATAAAATACTGACATGAAGAAAAATTATTACTATAAAATCTTCATACATAAATTCTCTAAATAATATAGTCATATAATCAAACACTATTCTCAGTAATTACAAGGTTTATTTTTTTTTTAAATGTAAGAAAAAATTCTAAATGCTCAAAAAATATTTTTTTAAAAAGCATTGCGTGGATTTGCGAAAAATGGCTTCAGAGTGGATCCAAACCTCAAGCTTGTCACACTTCAGTCTACAAAAGAATTAGAAATATCAGTATTAACCGTTTGCTATCTTTTCTATGCATAATAACTGAAAAAGTATTGAATATCTAACATTTAAAAACTGGTATTAGAGGTAATTGGAGAGCATTTATATTGCAAATAAATAGCTATTGATATTCAATGATTACAACCAAAATCTCACTAGAACAAACTTTGGTAACATTTTATAGTATGGCCTGCGATTAAGGCCATAAGTACATGTATGTTACAGGGATGTACCCTGTAAATATATTTAAGTTCTTCATAATTTAAGGCTGTTTAAGGCTGTAAGTACACTGTAATTATGTGTATTTTACAAGCATTTACCCTGTTACTAAATTTAGGTTCTCTGTAATTTCCAGGACTAGGACTGTAAGATCTGTAAGTACAGGGTACTTACAGCCTTAGTCCTGGAGCTTACAACCTTAGTCTTGGAAATTACACAGAAATTAAATGTACTTACAGATTACATCCCTGTAAAATGCCTATAATTACACATCATTACAGGGTATTTTCAGCCTTAGGCCTGGAAATTATGCAGAACTTAAATGTACTTAAAGGTTACATTCCTGTAAAATATGTGTACTTACTGTATGGCCTTAGCTGTGGGTCGTATCCGTTACTTTGAGAAAATATGGATCATAACCTTAGAAATATCTGTGGGAGCTATTTTACTGTTGCATACACTCTTGAAGTAAAAGAATACTTTTTTGTACAAAAAATAAATATATTAATTTGACCCTGATTAGTCTTTACAACAAATACACTAAGACATTCTTTTTCATGTCTTAGTTGAGTCTCTTTTTGTTGTTGTTGTTGTTAATTATTAAGTAAAAAAAAAGAGAAACGTAATAAAATACAGTGCTAAGTACCACGCATTCTTTAGGTCAAATGTTTTTAACCATTCACCTCTAGCTTAATTTAAAATACATGTATAAATGTATATGATCATAATCATGAGCACGCTGCAGGTGGAAGCTTTGATCACATCAGGTAAAACCACACAGGGATGAGAAAGGTTGAAAGCTTAATCTTGTTATTGTGCATGCAAAGATGCCACAGTGCTAATAAGAGAGAAATGCCATTAAAATGTAATTTGGGCTCCACATTCTGTTTGAGCAGAGTGGAGGAGTGTTCAGATTAGCCACACGTTGCCCGGGAGGGACAGCACGTTCAAGTGCGTGTATGTGTTTGTGTATGTTTTTGTGTGTAAGCGTGAAATATTGATCGCTGATGGCCATTTATTTTTTTGGGGTCATCCTTTGCTCATTGACCTCTGTGTAATTACCTTTGGGATGACTGGGAGTGTTATTTAAACTCATGACACTCTGATCTTTTTACCTCCCTTCCAAGTGTTGGAATTGCAACAAACGAGCTAATAAAAGACCCTAAACACTATTACAACACAGCACATTGAATATTTTTCTCTCGATATGTCATTGTCTAATGAGCTATACCATAGCCCTTTTGAGGGACTTTGCTTTTTCATGTATCCCCTTTCAGCCCACACTGATGTATGACTTCCCTTTGATCAAGAAGATATTTGAGATATATGAGAGAACGAAGGTCAAGGGCTCCCAAGCTTGATCAGATGAAAGCTTCAAGCTTTGCGTCTGAGCTACTGTTTGTAATTATGACAGTTTAAATATTTAATACCTTTTCCCACAACATTAAAATGTGCCATCAAAACTAATCTTATGTCAACCCCTCAGCGAGTAAATCTTGAGTAAATGCAAGGAGAGCCTTCATAGAGTTTTTAATGTTGTTTACTCTTCCATTAATAATGATGTTTTGTAAATAGATCATGTATAAATGAAGCATTTGGGCAGCTCTTCTTTTTGTAAATAATTTCAGAGCCTTTTGGGTTTTGCTTTCCTCTTCTGTGCTTTTTTCCCTATATGTAGTCAAGATCTGTGAAAGGTGAATGTGCATTAGAAATCGCAAGGTGAGAAAAGAAAAGACAGCTCGTGTGCACTCTTCACACTCCCTCTGGGGGTATTTAGTCTGTGGAAACAGACCCATTTGGGATTGTTGATTTGTGCCTGAAGTGATATATCACTACGACTGAGGCAGGTGGTACCCAAGGTGTGCCTTCGCTGTGAAGCACTCCCTTAGTGAGACAACAGAGTTAGTAATACATTTTTTGCATTATGCTTCTACATACAAAGACATGACATTTTGAGAACTGTAATTGCTTTGCTCGGGTTTCCAAGCTGTTAGCTGTTAAATTGCAGTCTTTCATCATTAGTTCTGCTAACCAATTAAAATACAAACACAGCACAATTCATGCAAAAACGCTGGGTATTCACTGATTTGCTGATTCCATCTTTCAATTTAGAACATTTATCAATAATCTCATCTGTTCAGCGTGGAGTTCAAAACAGTGGTAGCAACAGCTACTCATTTTCGCATATCTTTCATTGTGTTAAAAGGACCAGTGTGGCAGAGGGAATTAACGGTGTTAACAGACTCTACATTGCTGACACATTGGGGGTATGTTTTAATCAATAATAAGTAAAAAGCAGGAATTAGCCTTAATGTGCTAATAAGAGCTGAGAATCTGCTGGTTGTCATCCCAACCAGAGCCTGAATAAAGAGCTTTTTCTGGCTAAGGGCGAATGAATCTGTGAAACCATCAATTGCTATCAAGTAGTTTTTGATTAGAAACCTGCATAATCATAATTTAGAGTTAGTTCCATTGGATTGATGGATGGATGGATGGATGGATGGATGGATGGATGGATGGATGGATGGATGGCAGATCCCAAAAACCATGAAATGATTTCATTGAACAAAGAAGTTATTTTTTGCCTATTTTTTTGTATAAACAAAACCTGCTATAGGCACTGCCTCATTGCCATTGAACTCTTGGAAGCTATTAGTATTCATCTACATTCAAACAGGTTCAAAGTTGTTTGGCTCCAGACATTTTACCTCTTGCCCCGCATTGCATATTAAGCAGGATTTTACTAAGCAAGAGTGCAGGATTTCTGTATTTGTTAAAAGCCACATGATCCCTGACTTAGACTGAGGGAAATAATGGAAAATGAAGGCTTCATCTACTGCAAATTCATTTTAATTATTCTCAGAGCACTCAGCGGATGATTTCTTCTGAAAACAGGCGTTTTTCTCCCACTGAGCACACAGCGGTACGGCACAAATGCACAGAAACACACTTAAGACTCGCTTGTGGATGCACTTTTAAATACAGATGCACTTTGGCACCATGCAGACATTGTAATCAGCATGCGTTACAGTCAGATATTTTAATGTCTTGGTGGGCTGCACAGGTTCCCAAGCCAACACTAGAACAACAGCTTTTTCTAAGCATAAGCAAGCAAATACAGGTGCTGTAATGTTTTGTAAGAAAAGCTCAAATTCTTCAGAGTGAACGGTCTGGTGTATGCTGCCAGGTTACAGAACGAACACAGTACATTCAAACACAGAAAAGCATGTTGTTGAGAGTGAGGGCACTTGCTGGATGGCAAGGTCACTTAAAACAGCTGTTTTGATGGCTTACTAAGACTAAAAGGCCTTTAGCCCATTTAAAGAAGCATGTGACATGTTGTGCCGCATCACATTACCTCAAGAAAACATAACATGCATTCGGCTATTTACCCTGGTCTTCTGTGATTTGTATCTCTACTAATCATACCTCCGTGCACCATATGTGCCCATGTGTTCTGTTTTTTTTTTTGTTTTTTTTTACCACAAGCACAGACACTACAGGAAGGCATGCATAGATTAAATAAAGACAGACAGCTTGTCACAGCAAAGCAGTCTCTCAGATGTATGCTTGTGTACCCTTGGGTGCTAAAGAAGTAAGCGAGACACAAGTCTTGACATGACCTCTTAAAGCCTCACAAAAAGACATGTATCCAGCAGGAACATTCACTAAATGGTTCATATTGCTTTACGTTTTTTTTTTTGTTTTTTTTCTGAATAAACCTGCAGAAGTGTCATTTTTAATCTGACAGCAAGTCTTTAGCAAGTGTATTTCATTTTTCCTTTTGCAATGTATTTCTTGTCTCCTCAGGCCAGCATGTCTTCATGCTCTATGTGCAGTGAGGTGATTGGAAATGGATATCCACTCGGAGCTTTTGTTTCTGCTCCCTGACAGCCACTTTTGTAACCTCTAAAACTTTCACACACTGTTGTTAATGTGGGTACTTGCATAAAAGCCATAATTTTCTCATATACTCTCTTATCTCACAGCAGCTATTTCATTTGCTATTAAGCAGAGGGAAAAGTGCAAACGGAGTGTTTTCTCTAATTTCTTTGGCAAACATATGTCTTAGTGGAATACAGCCACAATGTTTTATTTAGTAAGGTCAATATGTAACCTGTGACAAACCAGCAATGTAATGTACACTAATAGTTTACATTCTTCTTTAAATGATCAAAAATGGGCATTTTTTTTTCCATAGCAATTGAGCATTTTGTACGTGCGCATGCCTGCATGAGCTTTCCAGCACTGCCACAGCACTCTCTCTTGATGGATGGTCATTTTCATTGGCTTGCTCATGCTTAATGAACCATGCAGTTCATGTCTTAATTGAATGCTTTTTACGCTCTCATGTCCTGCACTTATTCCCGTCCTCACCCCCCGCCCCCCTCCCTTCCACACAAGACTCCACCCCTCCCTCGACTCCCTTCGTTTGCAAGGGAGGATGCTGACGACTAATGAATAAAGGTTCCCTCACATCTCACACTTCTTATGAGGCCTCAGGGGCGCACAAACAATGACAAACGCACTTGCGTCACATGCTGAATAGATAGGGAAAAGAGAAAGGCAAGCAGGTCACTTTTGTAACTAAAATGCTGACGTTTCTTTCATCTTGTCGGTTGCATCCTTTTTCAGAGAAAAGCCTTTAAAAAAAAAAAATTCGCACAGATGGAGGAGAGCCAGTGTTGGAAATACCGAGCTTTATAAGGCACTGCCCTCATAAGGTAATCTGTAGTGTACAGTGTGCCACTTGATTTGAAGCCAGGCAAACACCCATAGAACCAGCTGTCAACACAGGCAAAGAACAAAACTGCAGTGATATTCCTACACTGCTGTCTTCCTTTCAGTCTTCTGCTCGAGTTTCTCTTTTTTTATTCTGCATTCCTATTGTTCTGCTGTTTTGTGTTCCATCTACATTTCTCAATGAGTCATCATTCTCACAGAGCGTCAAAGAGGGCCGTTGATCTTCTGCGGGCACAATATGTTCACGAACATCCAAAACTGAAATGATGCCCTTGAGAGTTCATATCTAGTCATTGTAACTTTCTGTTTTCTGAAGGTTTATCTATCTTTTATTTTTGACCGTGAGTAATAATGTTTTACTTTTGATGTTCTTTTTGGTGCTAATCCGTATAGCTGAAATCAGTTTACAGAACTTGTGTGCACAATCCAAAGCCCTGACGGTTGGTGTGTTGATCCGGTAGTAAATGGTGTATATTCATTTTCAAAAAGCAAAATGCAATAATCCCACCTGGTAAACAGTGAAGCTCTATGTGTTCAAAGCCTTTCTGCAAAGCACTAACTTTTCAAAGAGAAATCTTTGCCAGGTTGTTGAGGAAAAAGCTTGAAAAATAAAAGTTTACATCTAAATTGGGTTGAAAAATTAAAGGATGCTCCCTCCATCCACTATGTTCATCACTTGATCATCTGGGCTCCTCAGGGCCTATCCCAGCAGATCTTACATTCACACCTGAAGTCCACAAATTGCGGTACAGTAACTTGAACAACAGTTTTTCTCATTTATGATTTCCTATGTGCTTGTAATTATATTTTGAATTATGTGCTGTATTTTATAGTTTCTTGAAATGTTGAGTTCTAATTATCCTGCCTCCCCTGTGTCTTGTTGTCAAGTCTCTGTTTAGTGTTTAGTTACATCCTGTATTATTTTTTGTTAGTCTCGTGTCTCGTGTATTGCGTTCAGTTTTGCTTCCCCTTGTCTTGTTAGTTAAATTCTGTTTACCTGGGTCTTGTTTTCCCCAGCTGTGTCCTCTCTCCATAATTACCATATGTGTGTATTTAAGCCGTCAGTTTTTTCATTTCTGGTTCCAGCCTATTCTTAGTTTGTACTTTTTGCCCCTGTGTTTCTGTAATGATGCTAACCTTAAATTTATTCTCTGTTCTAAAATAATAATAATAATAATAATAATAATAATAATAATAATAATCCTGTGTTTGGGTCCGCAACCTCCCTGCCACACAGCGACATATGGCATTAATTATTACTGATAATGACATTTGTTTTCAGTATTTTCTGGATAAAATAACTTGGGACCATTTTTGTGATCACATGGCCACACAGAATCCACTCAATGTACATAGATGAACTTTTTAAAATAAAAAAACACACATTCTAGCAATTTATAAATAGTACTGTAAAAAACGTTCTGAGCTACCCCTCATTTCTTTTGATTTGTCTTTCAAGGAGTTCGACTTTTTTGTAAACCAAAGTGATCTTGAGCAAAGTACTCCAGACTTTCTGAAGTTCTTTCAAAGTTTTTCTTTGAAAGAACATTGACTGCTTTTTAACTCACTCAGTCTAGTCCTTGTTCCTGGCCATTTTCTGAAGAATTGTTTTTTCAAGGGATGAACCAGTGTTGTGTCTATACATAACATAACACATCGCAAAGAACCCATTTTAAATTATATCTTTAGGCACATTGTTACTAGCAGCCTGTCATGAAAATATCTCATTTGTTCCCATTTCTTTTATGGACTTGATGAAAAAATACCAAACACATTGACAAAGTGATTCCCAAAGAGCTACTGTATTAGGCAACAACAAAAAAAAGTCTCAGTGTGATATGCAGTCTTTTATGTCAATAATGTCAAACACGTTGACAATACAGTAAAACCATACCTGGATAAACACACACACACACACACACACACACACGTAATGGGACATTATCAGTCATGGACTGGCCTCCCCAGGGCCCAGGGATTTATTAATATCACTGCATTGCAGGTCTAGTATTGGATGGCAATCCAAAGATTGTGAGTGCACGATGTACGTTTTTCATTCAATGTATTTATATATAAAGATATAGCTGTTTAAAAATATCTAGCTATAGATGCATCTGTCAAGCTTTCATTTTTGAAGGAAAATTGACTGATTTCAGTATAGGCAGCTTTGCATGTCTTTTAGACTTTTAATCAGTAGAAACTGCTCACTGGGGTTATTCAGTGATCTCAGAAGACACAATTTCACTTCGCACACTATTGACAGACTGAACTATTTTGGGGCTTATCAAAGGCCATGACTGGCCAACCAGATTCAGTCCAGAAAATGTCCACAGACGTCTGGTGCTTGGTGGGTTTTTAATCTCAACATATGAGATGACAAATGCTGTTAATTGCTGCCAAGGTTTCAGAGCTCTAAATAATTCTTGCCAGCTTCCAGCATCTCATCAGCAACATCTCCAGCTCAGTGTCTCTATCATACAAATCTGTCAATTTGTCACTACTGAACCACACCACCGATCAAAGGCATTTGATGTAATCATTTATGAGTTTTTTTTTTTATTAAGTATTTAAGTATTCAATAAAGAACTTGTCATTCAACATATATTAACACATAACTGAAGTGATAATTATGCAATGTGTATTCAGAAACAAAAGTGAAAATGAGCTCTGAAGCAGTTATATGCTTTCCAGCTGTGAGTGCCTCTGCAAATAATACTCCCAAAAGAGAGTGGTGCCACTCCAGTGCAAGTCAACTAGGTCCTCAAGTGAAAGAAATACAAAGGTGGCAGATTATTTTACCATTGTATGCTTTATTTATTAAAAGAAAATAAACCAAAAAAATAAATAAAATTCAGATTTCTACTGTACTGTCAAAATGCTAGAACAATGTTTGAGGAATCTGACTTAAAATTAATCTTGTACTTCCTAGCAAATTACTAAGTATTCTTAAAAAAACACACACACACAAAATTCTCTCCTCTGGTGTAGCAGCAGTGAGAGATTGCCACAGCAGGAGCTGTACAGCTGGTCTTGAAAAATTATATTTCAGACCAATAAACACTATTACAAAGTCTTATAGATCTTTTGGGCAGAAAAATGACCCAAACTGTTGTCAGAAATGCAACATTGTAAGCTATGTCGGTTAACACTACTTTGTCTTTAGAGCTCTGTCGTGTCCCCTCTTGTTCAGAAATCACTTTTGCGCCAGTATTTTAATATTTTAACAGTCCACTTGGTGTGAATGAAATTTATTTACCCATCAACATTTTATATAACCACATCCATTGCATACTATAACATCTGACAAAACAGGCACCTTAAGGCTAGGAAATGAAATGCTAGACATCTTAAGCATGTAAAACGTGAACAAATTTATTTGATTCTGATAAATGAAGGCAATGCCAAAGTACTCTATTAATTTTAATAAGCATGGTTGCTACTTCACTGAATTAACAAATGAAGTTCAAATGTATATGAGGTCTATGAGAGAGTTGCCTACTTCTCACTATTTATTCATCTCAGATACAATTTTTCCAATACATTTACAGGGCTTCACAGAAAATTGTATTGCTGCTAGTAAGACTGCACCAAAATCAACCACTTATCAGATCATCAAGAACTTCAAGGAGAGAGGTTCAATTGTTGTGAAGAAGGCTTCAGGGTGTGCAAAGAAGTCCAGCACCATATCCTGAAGGTGATGTCGCTGTGGGACTGGGGCACCACCTGTGGAGAGCTTGCTCAGGAATGGCAGCAGGCAGTTGTGAGTGCATCTGCACACACAGTCGAGCAAAGACTTTTGGAGGATGGCCTGGTAACAACAAGGCAGGAAAGAAGCCACTTCTTTCCAAGAAAAACATAAAGGACACACTGATAATATGTAAAAAAAAAAAATATGGGGATTGGACTGCTGAGGACATTTTGTGTGATGAAGTGCCTTTCTGATTGTTTGGGGCATCCGTAAAAATGATTGTCCAGAGAAGAAAAGGTAAGTGCTACCATCAGTCCTGTGTCATGCCAACATTAAAACATCCTGGTACCATTCATGTATGAGGTTACTTCTTATCCAAGGAGTGGGCTTGTTTACAGCCATGAATAAAGAATGGTACCAGGATGTTTTAATGTTGGCATGACACAGGACTGATGGTAGCACTTACCTT
>VUQJ01023118.1:7040-23916 GCA_015108635.1 Andinoacara biseriatus
AAGAGGAGATACAGTGGGGGGGTATGTGGGGTGGTGGCTTAAGGGATAGGTTTATGATTTTTCAAGTCAATACTGATTTGCCCATTTTCCCATGAGTATAGATGTTGATATCTGTAACAGTTCGTACTCTCCATGTTGGACCTGAAGCTCTTCCCCATAATTTGGGGGGTGGTGGGTGAATTACATAGCCCTCTTTCACCACACATCATATTCCTGTGAGACTCATATTAATCTTCAGCAGTACTACTATGCTAAATCTAGCTGGTATCTTTTTAGAGTTAATATCCATTTAACACAAATTTCCCCACTTTTTGTTTCTTAAGATAGCTCCCTGTGGAGCTCCTGCAGGGGGATACTTTAAAGTAGTTCTGTTCTAATAGCTAACTTGGAAGTGAATTTATCCTTTCTGGATGTCATAGCATGAGTAGTGTTTTCATGATGTGGTTTGGGACACAAATAATGAGTTAAAATGTGTGTAATTCTGTGTTTGGAGTGAGTGTGTGTGTGTGAGTGTGAGTGTGTGTGTGTGTGTGTACGTGACAGCTCAAAATCAACACAGGATTGACATAAACACACTGCTGGTATAGCTGAGCTGAGTTTGGAGAACGATTGCCAGCAGGAGAGGTGCTATGAGAAAAAGACTGAAAAGCACAGCTATGCCACCAGAAGCTGACCTAACAACAAATGAGAGAGGGTTAAGTGCAAAAAAAATAAAAAAAAAAATAAAAAAAATAGATGTGTTGGTGTTTGTCAGTCAGCCAACGTAACGTGGAGAAGCAAGGGTGAGATGTTGCTAAAAAGGCTGCAGAGATTACATTACAGTCAGCAGCTCACTTGTTACGTTATTTGCCTCCGCTTCATAGAATCACATTTGTAGTGTGTGCCAATGTATCTCCCAAGAGCATATATTGATATGGTAATTGAGAGGTTGCGATCTTGATGCTTTTTTGTGTAGAACTCTTCTCAAATTCCAAACCCGCATTTAAGAACCATTCTGTTTGCAACATGCGAGCGATAAGTCGGCCAGCAAAACCTGCACGTGGCTACTTTAAGGTGTTCATCCTCTGAGGGGAGCTTTTTTACTAAAAAGAAATATTTGCATTTAACCTCGGCCAAATTTGGCAGTGCATTTTTCCAGGATGTGAGGGCTGTGTGTTTTGTCACCCATTTCTGACTGTGTTGCCATGTTCCTGGGGAAAAAACCTTTGGTGCCCAGATGGACAGCAGCAGAGGTAGTCGCAGCTTCTCACATACACGTGGGTACAGCAGTTTTATTTTAAGTCACTGAGACTTAAAAAAATCCCATCCTCTAAGAAACGCTGGCATATTCCCATTAGATGTCACATGTATCCTCACTATCTCTGCAGCTAATGCTTTCTCCCTAGAAGGAGTTTGGTATTTCTCTTGTCTCCCCTTCTTCACTCACGCGCAGATACATTGTCAGACGATATTGAATCAAGCCTTTTATGTGTGTATGTGCATATCCCCACTCTCTGTTTTCACTGAGCCGCTTTTCATGGAAGGCAGGGCTTTTTAATCTTGGGCAGCAGTGGCAGAAGCAGCCTGGGCAGAGTCGGAGTGAGCCAGGCAGCCATCCAGCCAGGCAGTCAGTCGCTGCAGCGGAGCCCCAGCAGCTCCCCGGAGGAACCCATTATACAGGAGAGATATCAAACCATGAATCATTTACGCCAATCCTCCCATCCCCTCCCTTTACCTACCCTTGCACGCAGCCCTGACGCCCGGCCCGGCTGCCTGCTTGCTGCTGTCTGCATCGTTAATGAATGATTATTGCATTTCATAAACATGGGGCTACAGTAATTAAAGTGTTATTGATCCTTTCCATGTTGACGCCAAGGTGAGCAGAAATGTTAAAGTGCCCTCCACTTACACGTTTTGTGTCACTATGCTGAGTTGAAAAAGTCCCTAGGAACAATAGGCAGTGATTTATTTAGCCTGAGGGGGTGATACATATATATTTTTTTTCCTGTTTAGACACTTCAGGAGCAGTCTTGAATCAGAGAGGAGGACGATGATGATGATACAACTGGGTGGGGTTTGTGGGTTGCTCTCATTGTGCAGTGTGTCGAATGTGTTGGGAGTGTTTCCCTATGTTGGTGTTTGGTGTTTTGCGTAAAAGGTGGAGGGACACGGAGGTTAATGTGCTGGAAAAGAGTGATTTAGGTCAGTGGTCGTGTCCGCATCTGTCACTCTGACAAGCTGGCGCTTTAGGAAGCTGTGTGGTGCTGAATAAAGGAGAGAGTGAAAGACAAGTGAGGAGAGAACTGGCTCTTTCAAATGGAAAAGAGGAAAACCTGACTTGACTGTGATTTGTGCTCTCAGCGACAGGCACAGTGTTACAAGCAGCCGTTTGATATAAACCTAATCAGTTTCGCCTCTTTATTGAGGATCAAGACAGTTAAAGTCTCTGCAAATAAGTGCATGTCTCCCTGCCTCCCTCCATCTGTTTTCCTTCTTTACTCCCTCTGCCCTGCTGACATTTCTCCTGGTCATTTTTCCTCCTCTCAGCTCATTTTCACCACACTCGTCTCTTTTTCGCTCTTAACATCTTTCCACTGTTTCCTCACCCCCCCCCTCCCCTGTTTCAATCAGGAGGGCACTTCAGCTTCTGCGTAAATACCACAATCTCTTTAGGAGGCAACAGTTGTGTAATTCTAGGCTGATAGCAATGTTTAAAATAGCAGTTTGGCCAATAGCCGAGGCAGATGTTTGTTTGTTGTATATTTTTTTTTAGTTATGTATTCCTCCTTTTGTTCCTGGGAAACAAAGAAATCTTGGTTATGAATAAATAACACTTTGAAAGTCTTTCAATGTTGCTACATACTACAAATTTGCAAAACTGGATCTCCAAAGACACAATTTATAAACATGGGCCACAGTCGATAGGCCAACGTCAGTCAACTGACATCTGCGGTTCCCTCCAATCAGTGATGAGAAAAGAATCGACAATCTGTTCTGTCCATCATTAATTGTGTGTTGTTTTTTTTTTTCTCTTTAGTGCTGCATCCCCATAAGCTGTATGGATTTCATGCAAGTTACCTCCTTAATTATTGGTAAAAATTTTCCTTTCCATTTCTTCAGCTAAATTAATATTTTTCTGGTAATTTTTTTTCATAGGCACAAATTGTTATAGGATATTGGCTAAAACTAACTAAATGTGTATTCACAGCTGTTTTAGTCTTGAACAAAAAACAAAACAAAACAAAAATGCTTAATAAAGTCATCACAAATAGAGTCGTTAAGCACAACATAAAAATGTGAAAACCAGATTGATCGAGCCATTAAGTGCCAGCTAGCCCGATTCAGCGAACCCGTGCTGATTAGTAGCCTTTTCTCGCTGCCCTGTGCCTTGTCCCTTTTGTTAGTAAGCCACATGGTTCTCTACAGGGCTTACTATAATCAGTGCTAAATATTCAGCGGTAGCCTGTAGCCTAATCAGGCAGAGCATAATCATTGTCAACCAATTGCATTCCTCTTGACCTCCCAGATGGAGGTAAACTGCGCAGCCTCTCCATAGCACCGCCTCAATTACTGCAGTAGTAATGGTGATAAAGAAGTGCACAAGCTCAAATGAAAATGGCTGATTGATGTGGACGCACATGGCTCATAATTGGATTATAAGGAAGAACGTTAATGGCGTTAGGGGCACAGTGGTGGTGCAGGATTCAAAACACTGACCAGGTATTTAGTGATTTTAGCATTCCTGCCATGTCACCTAATGCTGTTGTGCAATACCACAGCATCCCCAGGGGTCCTGGCACCTAAAGCGCAACCCTCTTGTTTCTCCTCTGCTGCAGTGTCGAGGGGGTGGGAATGTGTAACTAAAATGCTCATGTGTCCTGCCTGTGACTGGCCCTCTTATGCTAGTGACAGCTGTGGGGTCAGAACAAAAAGCTGTCTATTTCCGAAGCAGCCATCCTCCTCTTCCTCCCCCAAAACACACACACACACGTAGAAATGCACAAAGAGAGAAAGAGCTAGTGGGAGAATTTAGGGAAATTGCTTGTTTTCACTGTTGAGTCATTCATCAATTAATTCTTCCAATCGAAGAATTAATAGCATTTCAATGTGATCTGTTTTTATTTTATTCTGTCTGATTAACTAAAAAACAGGTGATTTATGTTAATAAACAAATCCTCACATTTGAGTAGGTGTAATTTTAGTTGATTAATTATAGTTTTTGTCTGCTTTTATACATGGACTAATTGGTTTATCTACTTAAGGAGTTTGTTGTTTATTTTGCTGAGGGGCGGTTCAGAGCTCTTCTTATTGTCAGACTGCACTTCAGTTATTTCTGTTGATCCTGACTGAGATTATGAACACAGGGATGTAACTAATTGACCCCGGCACCTTAAAGAGTTGTGGAGCAGGTGGGTGAGTGGGTTGCCCACCGACTCTCACACGCTGGTCCTCGTCTCGGTGTGCATATCCCTGCTGAGTACCCAACACTCCCCGCTGACCGATTGGCTCAGACGGCTCTTCGTAAGTGCAATGATGCTGGATGCCTGAGCCTGCGTGAGCAGCATAATACCGACTAATGCCTGAAGGAGCGCTCTCCCCATTTTTATATTGCTGCTCCCCTCAGCTGCTGCTTAGCCAAGCCTGGCCAATGCAGAGCAGAGCTGAGTGCCTTCTTTTCTGCTCTCACTCTGCTCTGCCTGGCAGTTTATTAAAAGGAATACTAGCTTTTTCCTCGCGCCCGGGTGTTTGATTTCGACAGCAGCAGAAGCTGTCATGGCAGATAAAAGGTAGCGGGCGCCAGAATTACGGCGCACACAGCATCTGTATTTACTGCGTCATTCTCCCTGCCTCTGACAAGGGAGGAGGAGGAGAGGAGGAGAAAATGGAGGACAGGCTGCTGCATTCATGTGTCTTTACATTGACATGTCTCATCAGGGAGAGAGGTGGACAGACAGTCTGCAGTGAAGCCATCAATCAGCCCCTTTCAATACGCCTGTCCAGTACACTGTAATGCTCACACATAAAGAGTGACAAAGGAAGGCATTATTGGTTCTGTTGACATTTTTTTTTTATAAAGCACTTCTCAGATGGGTTTTCAGATGGAGTAAAATAGTAGGGTGATTGCTGTGTGCTGGCTAAAAATGTCAAGAAAGCAGTTCTATTTTTTGACTGAGACCAAATGGATTGATATGATTGCTGGCTTATTGCTTTGAGTTTTGTTTTTCCAAATTAGCACAGAGTACACAACAGAACAGTAAATATAGCAGCAATACAGATATCTTATGTATTTGTATAATGAAAGGTCCTTTGTTCTCACCGTGGGTGTTGTTGATTCCTCAGATGCTGCCACTTAAATGTAATCAGTTAATTGGGTAAAATGATTTATTTAGACTTTGGTTTTTGTTTCTGAAAGTATTTTCTCTGTGCACCTCTCCTTGAAAACAACTCAACAGAGAGATCCATTTTCCTGGCTGCATCCCTAACTGCGGCTGTGGGTCATGCTAATTTTTCATCGGCATCATTTCATTGAGCTTTAATTAACACAACAAGGATTCGGTGTCCTCCAGTGTCATCTACTCAGACAGCTAATACAAACTCATTAGCCCAACTCCCACTAAAACAGTACTCTAATACCCTCCATTCTGTTTGGGCATACATTTAAAAAAGCTAATAAAGATGTATCCATCTGCAAGAAATAAGGGTTTTAGATCATGCCCTGCTGGCCATTTCATGTGCTTCGCAGTGCCCCTACTTTAATACATTTCAATCCATGTGCTCGTTTGCTTAACCCGCTTCAGCAGCTGTCTGTCTTCTTCATGCATCTCGATGCTGTAGCCTGTGGTGACAGCAAGACTAATGTATTCACGGCACCGCCACGGTGAGAGGCATTACTTTACCTCTGCTTAATTGAGGGGAAACTCCCCTGACACCTGCTTAGTACAGCACTAAGCTGGGAGAGCGGCCAGACTCAACCCTAGGAGCATGAGGCCACTGAACCCTGACTGAGAAATAACGCAACCCCAGACCACCCAGGGGCTGCTGAGGGAAGAAATGATTTAATAATACTGATGAGATATTACACCAACTCTTCCTCCACTGTCTCCCTCTCGTTCGCTCTCATTACTTTTTACCTGGTGAGGGAGACAGCTCTGACTCTGTGCCTGAAGGTGTATTTAGATGGGGCTGCTAAATATTTCAGACCCTGAAGACAGAGACTCTGAGTAAAAAGAAGAAGCAAAGAAGGGAGCAAGAGGGGCAAAAAAAAAATCAGTGCAGAGGGGTTTGACATGGATTGTGGAGGGAGGTTAGGGAGTGTAGTCAAGGGCAGTCAGGGCAGGCCTGTAATTGGCTGACACTGGAATATAGCAGTGGATTTGTGTGTGTGTGTGCCTGTGTGAGTGTGCAGTCAGGCAGTGTCTGAATACTGTAAGGCCAAATATATCGCTCCAGCCAGACTGCATTGCTTTCAGAGTGTTGATATGCTGCCATCACCTTGCACTAGAGTGAATGTTGATCTCAAGTACAACAGACACTAATATTATTTTCTTTGGGCTCACATACCAAACTCCACCTACGTCTGGAGCCTTATAGGCAGGGTCCCATCTGAGACTCGGCATGACAGCTCGACTGAGCTCCTGTCTCGTTTTTAATTGTCCCAGGCCCCAGGGGCTGCTGGGAGCTAGCTGGGCGGGGCTGAACATTTTCTCCAGGGGGATGAGGAGAGGTGGGTGACAGAAGACTCGCAGTGTCAGATGCAGGTGCAGAGAAAAGAGATGGAGAGGGGGCTGACAAGCTAACCGTGGGGAGCCAAGTAGTGGGAAGCCATTCACTAAAATGAGAGAGGAGAGAGCTTTATATAAGAGGAAAGCTCACAGGAGGCATCCATTTTCCTGCTCCAGCACTGCTGCACACACAATATGTATTATCCGCCAGTTATCAGCAGGTCTGTTAAATGACACTGTTGCTAGAATTTATGTAAAGAGCAAAATACGGCCGTTGTAGTATATCAGCAGTACATTTTTACAATGTGACTGTTAATAGCTTGCTTATTCAGAGGATGAAAAATATGCTCCCTCATGTGTAGTTGTCCTGTCATCGTGACCCAACACTGGCTGGTAGATTGTAACATTCTGTTCCCCACTATGGTTCAACTTGATGGTTGTGATTAGGCCTGGGGTGAGCAATGTCGCTGCAAGATCAAATTGCAGTAATTTTGAGTAGACTCACAATTCATGACCTCAATCCCAGTTGTGACCACAGATAAAGTGGAAGTCATGCGATTACATGTGATGTTTGCGTCCTGGTTTCACTTAGGGTGTTTTCACACCTGCAGTGTTTAGTCCATTTAAATTGAACTCCGGTTTGTTTTCTCCCTTAGTGCGGTTCGCTTGTGTAGATGTGAACGTGGTAATCACACTCATGTCTGGACCAAAACTGAGACCCTTTGGAGGAGGTGATATTGGTCCAAACTCCATAGCGGTTTGTTTATGGTGTGAATGTAATCTGACCTCAATCTGACACAACTACCAGGTGTACTCTGCAAGTACACCCGGTCAGTGTTTTGAGCAGAGTACACAGACTGTCAGATAAGCTGTAAATTCTCCATGTTACCCACTAGGCCAGCTAGCCTGTGGCTGTTTATCCTGCAGCTGCAGGTAGTAACTGGTGGGGATGTACCATCTTTGAAGTGGCAGCTGCTGTTGTACGTTAATAAAATAAGAATAGTAAATTTAATTTACTAGTATTACTGGCACTGGTCAAGCATGAAGTTTAAAACAGCCAGGCTGTCTTTTGTGTTGAGTGTTTTACGAGTCATGTGACTCCTTCTAGGCAAAATTATCCCTATGAGTGCCACCTTCTGCAATCAGAGAAATTTTAAGATGATAACAATGATAATAAAAAAAAATCTTTAAAGAACATTTAAATTCTAGCAGTAAAATGCAACACTACTTTTTTTTTTTTAAACAAGCGAATAATGCTGCAAAAATCGTTGATCTTGGGATTTGGAGCAGTGAGCAATAAAATAAACATCTTAATTCAAGTTAATTATTTTAATGCGGAGTGCGATCTCAGTGCTGCTCTGGCGGCTGCACAGTAGAGCTCTGAAACTTTAAACTGGATAGATTAAAACTTTAGAGACTACCATCCCGTAGCCTAATAAAGGAGATGTGGAAATCACTTCAGTTTGTCAGCAGACTAAAGTGAAATGAATTGTATTGATTGAACAGGTATTCTGGGTGTGTGCTCTGTGTACTAGTCATTTCACTTCCAGCAGTGTAAAGAAACTTAGCAGCAGATTAGAATCGAGTGGACCAACATTTATACATTTCTTGCATCACCATCTGAATATGATGCATGTAAATTTCAGTGTCAATGTGACGCACAGATTGCACTCCTCTAACTTTACAGCTGGACCTTAGTCGTGATGTTAGTAAGGCAGACAGCTTAACAGCTTGCACATACAAGACGTTCAGCATAAATTACCATGTTGATTTAGTCAGGTAAAAAGAGATCCACTTTTGTGACAATGAAAACTCTGATTTTAAGCTCAACATAGCTTGCTGACCAAGTTTATCTCACTTCCTAGCTGTCTCTGTTGGCTGTCATGATTCAGCTGCCTCTCCAGTGAGTCCCTCATCATGTGGAGACCAAGGGTCTTGGACTACACTTGGCCACAGTAGTCCTTTTTCTGCTCTCCATGAGATCCGATATGAGCTAGCGGGAAAACCTCCAACCTCCATCAGTTAGACAACTCACTTTTGTGTCGTTACACCCACTGAGGGTGTAGAACAGAGCAAAGACTACCGCTGCCAACTGGAGTAAAAAAAGAAGTGGGGTTAAGAGTTGATCTGTGTGGTGAAGGACTCACTTGAGAAGCAGTTAAATGTTGGGTTCTGGGAAATGGTCACAGAAGGCTGTTTTTGGTTCCCACCAGAAATCAATTAATTGAGAAAATAATCCTCACTGTAAATGCTAAAATAATTATTTGTAAACCATTAAATGATTGTTTCATTTGCTACAGTCATACTTACATACATCACAATTTAGCTTATTCTATAGAAGTATTTTATTAATTTATTACTTCCCGTTTATATGCTGTGCAGCACAGCACAGTACAAGTCTTCTTCTCCATGTTATGTTGCAGCATCAGTTTCTTCCCAGTGTTCAGCCTCATACCATATTTTTCTGTGATGTTGCTACCGCCTTGCCACACATTCTGTAATAAAACCGCAATTTGTACTATTAATCTGGCAGCTACATGAAAGCTGAGTCAGATGCTAGAGCCTCTTTTGTCAGGCAGTTTGATTGCTGCAATACACTGTCAGCTTCAGCTGTGATTCATCGTTCTATTAACATGTACATATATCCAAAATGCTTCTGAATAAGGGAATACATGCCTTAATGTGATTATGCTTCCTCTGACTGCGACCGTATTCCGGTTAGGTTAATTGGAAAAGAATGTCTACATAGCACTTTATTGTTCAGAGTATTGTCCCTATTGGGTAAATTATTGTACAGCTACAGTCCTTATAAATATACTCATTGAGCCGCTGAGGTTTTTTTTCTTTCTTTAGTAAAACATTTGAACAATTGCAGAGCCGTTCAGGGCTGCTGGAATGCAGTGTTTTTCAGCTGATAGGAAGCAGTGCCGTGATTTGGGGTCTTGCTTCTTCTGTGCTGCTGGCACAGAGACGTCATCCAGCCCATGCTTGCTGGGGTCAGAGTCTCTGTAAATAGCCCTGAGGGGATTCAGGCTGCACTGATAGCATACCTGCTGTTACCCTGAGACGTTATCCAACAGCATGCCAGCCCAGGCTCCCTCCCAGCTGCTATGCTCTGCTTTGCATTGTTCTGCAATACCTCACACAAAGATGGAGTGGGGCCATTATACCTCTGGCTCTGTAACGCTCCCTGCAGACACACATAAACATACATACTCACGCTTACCAACACCTACACCAACAAGCCTGCACATAACTGCAGCCATTCACATTGTTGCCCGGCTCAGGTCTTCATATGTTTGCCTTTGCAGGTACAAATCATCACACAGCCATATGCGACCACACACACACACACACACACACACATATCAAACTAGATTGGGCTGTCACCACAAAAAGCTCTGCAGCGGCAGCAATGGCTGGCTGGTTTTTTTGCAAAGGGGTCAGAGTGGACTGCAAATTACAGCTGGTGGCCAACCATGGCCTGTGATGGGTCTCAATGCACTCTGTGTTTACCCACACACCTGCACCTCCTCGGATGGTAGAGGCAGCAAGCACAGCCGAAAGCACACAGCCATTTTGTAACACCTCAAGGAACTCTCCTTCTTGTCTCCCTCCTCTCTGTGTATGAGGAATAGATGAGGTGGTGCCATTAAGTGAATTTGCTGTTATTTCCCCAGGCTCTTAGCTGAAGATGTCAAACCTCAGCCAGTGAGGCAGCCAAGGATGACTGCCGACTCAGGCAGAGGCTTACACACACACACACACTCACACACTGCACTCTGCTACGCACATGATCAGCTTTCATGCTTCTGTGTAATTTATCAAATTGCTTGGGCATGTGATGAATGGGTCTAGATCTCAAAAGGAAAAAAAGGCATTAGGTTTGCATTAGGTTGCTGTTTTTCCCGTGTAACTGCTTAGAATTTAATTACAGTCAAAGGTAAACATCATATTCACATTTTCTGAAACAATAATTCTGTAGGCCTAATTGCTTTGTAGTTTCACAGACTACACTTGAGCACTTACACAAGGGGAATCAGCTTGTTAAACAGAAACTGCTCAATCCCATTACATATACTGCAGACTGCTACAATCTTAGTGTGTGGAATGAGCAAGTAGGCTTAATATTCTCTACATTTTCTCACAATTGTCCACACTCACACATCCTTACTGTAGAAGAGGCTGGTTCTCTCCTGGTGATTTGTCACAGTTCCCTATTGTATCACACACCGCCTCTCCTTCACACTCCAAATCCCCCCTTCTTTCTTTCTCTCCCTCCCCTCCCTCGCTCCCTAAATCATTTCTTTACATGTGTGTGGGTGCCCCCTCTCGCTGTGATTCTGATACTTCATAACGGCAGGAGGAAATTGAGCTGACCTTGAGGCTGCCGAGCTCCTTTATAATGCTGATGTATGGGGCTGTGAGCGCAGGCAGCCAGTAAGTGAGAGGCATGTTTTTATTTGCTGGGGAGCAGGGCCCAGTGTCAGGACACATAACAAGGTTCATTTCTCGCCCACTCGAGCTAGCTAGTACACTGGGAAGCTTAGTGTCAAGCATTCAAGTCCACTAGGTGTGATTTAACTGCATTAGCCTTTGTATACTGGAATAAGCTGCATCATGCCGCCTAAAGGATGATGATAGGCAGACCTGAGGATAGAATTAACCCCCTGGATATACATGGCTCTCTAAAATGTGACTTACATGCGAAAAGTATTACTGTAGACAAGGCTCCCTCAGCTCAAGATTGAAGGAGAGGTGAATTCCTGATGGACTGTTTCTTTCTTTTGGCGAGCAGGTGATGGGCAGCTCTTTAAAAATAATGCTATCTGTTTGGGAAGCTTGCCCTGTTGCCCTGGGTTGTTGTTGGTGTCATATTATTATCATCACTTGTTCAGCGTAGATGGCCCACTTTCCTTTCTTCAGCATCCCTCTGCTCATCAGTGCAATCAGGTACCTCCGATCACACAATCCGGCTGCTCTCAAATTATTGCCATGATTGAGACCAATTCAACAGCAGGAAACAGCAAGAGGGCTTATGATTTAGGCATAAACACTGTTCAGGAGGTGGACCTGATGAATTAATAACTGAAAAAGAGACCAAAAAAAACAACAACAAAGAAAGAAAGAGATAGAAAATGCAAGCCATACCCCTGCCAAAAGATGCATTTATATTCTGTAGTTTGCTGGTGTCAAGGAAGTGAGGAAGGAAGTGGTTAGATAGGATTTGTCCCACATAAAATAATTAATGAAAGTAAAACAATTTTAAAGACATGTACAAATGTGTTTATCTTCCAGCACTCTAAAACCCAAAGCTAGTCAGCTTACTAGCATAGTGAAATAAATTAAAATAAATAAATAAATCAACACAATTGAGGAAGTGAAACATCAAACCAGCTTTTAGGTGTACAAAGCTGTGCACATGTGGCAGATTTTTTGGATTGCAGATGACCAGAGTGATATTGTTTCCTTTGTTTTCACCTTTTATACTATGTTAAAGGGGACATATGCAAAATCCACTTTTTTATCACTTAAATAATTTGGTTTGTGTGCTTTGAGTGTCTAGGATAGCAGAAATTTTTATTTTATTCTCTCCCGGTGCTGCACAGATATCTTTAGATTCTTTTTGGGTCATATTTTTCAGTCTGTTTAGTTTTCTCTATTCCCTGTTACGTTTTCTTGTGTATTATGTCACAGTATTTGCTGTAGAACTGCTAAAAGGGTCATGGACTTCTGGCTAAACAATTTCGTCAATTTACCTTTTTTTTTTTTCTTGCAGTCATTTTGTAGTCCAAGTTCTGTTCTGCCAAAGTTGCAAGTAGACAAGTCAAAATGTTTTTGGGTGTATTAACCCACACGACTCCTTACATCGCCCCTCGGCATCAGAACCTCTTTGAAGTGCTTGTTTCTCTGCCGGTAGATAATTTTATCGCTGCTATCAAACTACAAAAATGGCCGAACGGGATGGAGTGGAACGCTCTGCGACCTGGAGGGTGGCGGGGCGTGAAATGTCTCATTCACATTTAAAGAGACGGCATCAAAACCAGTTGCTCTAAGATGCGCCTCAGAACAAGGGTGAACAAGGGGTCTGTGGAGCTACAATGACGAGCATTCAGACCAAAGCATTGCAGTTGTACTTTATATAGACAACAAGTGAATGATTTACATATGAAAAGGAAGGATTTAAAAGCATGATACGTTCTCTTTAAGGGACAGCACGTTGGTGCAGTGGTTAGCTCTGTCACCTCAACAGCAGGAAGGTCCTGGATTTGGATCCACTGGCCGGCTGGGGCCTTTCTGTGAGGAGTTTGCATGTTCTCCGTGTGCCTTTGTTGGTTCTCTCCAGGTACCATGGCTTCGTCCCACAGTCCAAAGACATGCACGTTAGATTAGTCGGTAATTCTAAATTGGCCATTGCTGTGAATTTGAGTCTGAATGGTTGTCTGTAAGCTTATGTTAGCTCTGATTAATCGCGGGGCTACAGGGGTGGCAGGGTTACATCCTTGGATGTACCCCACCTCTCGCCCTGTGACAGCTTGGATAGGCTCCAGCCCTCCCCCCCGATCCTGAACTGGATAAGTGGAAGAAGATGGATAGATATTATTTTTCACTGAATCCATGCATGACTACAGCATGAATACATCACGCAAAATCACTGCCATTCCCACCGTCTAATTTCATATTATTTCTTTTGTCCTCAAATATTTACTACCGATGCTTAACAGCGTCTACCGTTTAAATGTGTTTAGGTTTGAATGCATTTTCTTCAGGTGATTCTTTGGTAGCAATCAAGCCTGGTTTCCAAAATAAAACCACTCTGACGTGGTGTTTGAAAATGATAGTGACATAAAGACAGTGGAGAAAAAAAAATACCTTTATTAAATTGTTTTGACTTTGTTAAAAATGTCAAATTGTTATTTGGAGCTTTGTTTGTGATAGCAGTGGCTGTGGTTGACATTATGAAGAGCAGAGGAAGCTCACCAGTGCTGCCAGCTCAGTTCAATTCTTCTATGGCACAGATCCACTTGCCTAACCCCATGTCTGGATGCTGCACTCTGAAAGCAGGCAGGGACCCAATTCATTCACAGCCCATCCAACAGCACATCGACTGTGTGCAAAATATGTTTCGGCAGCTTAACAGCAGCAGACTAATCAATTGATCCAAATTTTGCCGTCCATTGATCTTGGCACGCGGTGGGTTGAGATAATTACAGTGTATGTATGATAATGATATCATTAGCAGCCCGTGGTCAACCTATTAGGACAGGGGAAACGCTAGTAAAAACAACCCAAACCATGCATAGAAACATTTGCGCTGCCAAATGCTGGGGAGAGTTGTCCAAATCTGCTTTGCAAATGCCTCCCTGTCATTCTCACGACCACACCACAGTAACAGTAGCGTGGTAAAGAGGCGGGCGAGCCTTCTGGTGCTGCTGACTGGCATTCTGTGTGTTGATGAATGTGGCAGCCTGACGGCTCAATGTGCTTACTTAATTGGAGCAGCTCTACTGTCACACTGAGTTTCTCCATGTCTCTCTCTCTCGCTCTCTCTCCCTCTGATGTAGTAAGGTTGCGTTCTACTTAGCTACACACCTGTGTTACCCAAAGGTTAATAGAGCTATCTCCCCATACAAACCAATCACCAGGTAATCATTTTTATGCACCTCCATAGGTGGCTGTTACACTTGATGAGCAGAGCAGCCATTTTGAATAAAGTTGTCAGGTTGCTGCAGGTTGCCAAGTAAGAAAAAAATGTTGTTTATGCATACTAAAATTGTACTAAAATGTACTAAATGTACTAAAATTTAGCTCTGTTTTGTGTAGTCGCTTGCTCTGAGTAACATTTCTTGCACGAGCGTATCGTCTTCGCTTTGGAAGCCCCTTCGTATCATAACACAATTGACGCCCACCCCCCGTTGTGCGTGGACATTTCAGCTCAGGGTATCTTTGGTTTGTTCAGTGTTGCATGTGGTGCGCATGAGTCTTGTTTCAAAATAGTGGCTTTTGCGACAGGCATGTGGCAGACAGCCAGATGCTGACACACTGAGGGGCGGACTAAAGTCATGAAAGCAGAGCGCTTCTTTTTGATGTCACCCAGCTTCCGAACGGCCATAGTGGTCAGAGGGGATTTGAGTTTCAGCACAGGATTTTGGGATTTTCATGTCAAAAAGGTCGCGTCAGGGTTGAATGAATTTAAGCGTGCGTGTGTGTGTGTGTGTGCATGTGTCTAAGAGAGAGAGCGAGAGAGAGAGAAAGACAGAGCATGCATATTGAGCTTTTAAGACTGAGAAGAGGCACCTAAAGAAGAGAAGGCCTGACGTTGTTACCATCCACATCGCCCTGTGGTGCTCACAAACAATAACCCTCAACTCGAAGAGCACGGAAGTGATCTTCTTCTCACATGAGCACACAAACTAGAATATAGGAATGGACATTTCTAGGCCTCTTGAGCTTGCTTTAGTTCCCTCTGCTCTGTTGTGGCTAGTCCAAGCGGCTGGATGGACGAGCAGTCTGTTAAAGGGATGATGTTGCACGCCTTGCACTGTTTGGATACATCCTGTAGGCGGAGATATGAGCGGATTAAAATGGGGATGGGTTAGTCACAGACTGATTTTATAGGGCTTTAAAAACCTGGGATATAGATGCGTCTCTGTGTGCGTGCACGCGTGATGCCCACATTGTCTGCACTGTGAAAATCCCAGAGTTACTGAAGAGATTGCAAAATCAATATGGGCTATTCATACATGAATCTAATCCTCAGATTTACTGCCATTTAATCTGTGTATGGCAGGGGCTCTGATGCTCTCTAATGCTGTCAAACAGATGCCACTGCTCAGCCTCTCAGGTTAGGCTGCACCTGATGACACCATTGAGCCATGGCAGCAGGCACATTTTATCTTTCCTCATGTGGCAACTATTGCATGAAGACTGGCATTGGAGCAGCATGTTACAGAAAAGAAAATCACACTAAATTGTTAAAACAAACATCTTTGACCCCTAAATCTTCTTTGGTAAGTTTGATCAGGGAGCGAATATAAATATTACATGCTGGTCCCGGTGGTTATTGAGTGTGTTTTTTGTGCTAAAAAAAAGAAGAAAAAAAAAGAGGGAAACTACTGAGTCATATCACGTAAACACGCTGAACACAGTTTCTGTAAAGCACAAAGAAAGAATTGCTATCTTTTAATTAGTCAGTTGTTGTAAAAAAAAAAAAATTATTTGTGAAAATCAAGACGTGCATCTTACCTTGTAAAATGAATTTTTACCCCTTGACTGCAGGCACATGCGCAGGATGGACGTGCACCCGCGTACACACCCGAAGCCTTTGCGGCATTAAAATGCATACATTGACACGAATCAGGGGTGTGTGTGTGTGTGTGTGTGTGTGTGTGTGTGTGCGCGCGTGTGTGTGTGTGTGTTCGTGTGCGTGTGTGTTTTGTGCCTCTGCGTGTTAAAGAGAGTAAATGCAGGGAATCTCTCGGTGTGCGGATGCTGAATGTGAAATGTCAATGTTATTGAACAGGTGCTGCGAGGCAGAGCTGTGATGTTTTTATTTCCAAGCTCTTGTAGAGCGAGGCAGAGTAGAGAGGGCTCATGGGATAATGGGGGAGGTTCAGGGGTGGGGGAGTGTGTGTGAATGTGTGCGCATATGTGTCTTTGTGTGTTTTATAGTGTGTGTGTGTGTAAGTGCCTAGATCTGTGTGCATCCAGTCTGGTTTGTTGGGAAGAGGGAAATGAATACTGGCTTAGAACAAATGCTCTCAATCTCCACGTAGAAAATGTGAATGGCACTGTGAAGCACTCTGTACAGTAACTGTTGGTTTTAAAATAATTAGTATTATTATTTTGTACTGCTTCATGGCTTTTGCTGGCTACATTCGCCATATGTTCAACATGATGCCAGATCTGGCAGCCGTCTTCACCTAGACATACACCTCTGCCAATCTGCTATCACCTTGTTTGTTCCATTTTCACCTCATTCATACTTTTCCCCTGTTCTCTCTGTGTGTGTGTGTGTGTCCCCCCACCTCCCCCACTCCAGTTTTTCTCTTGCAGACTGTCGTTGTGTCAATACTTGTTGAAAGGCAGTGAGCTAGGAGGTGAATGCAGTCAAGGTTAGTCAACAATGCTTTGTGACACTAGCACTGGCGAGCGCAGTGTTTTTTCCCTCTGCT
>VUQJ01023136.1:260-22601 GCA_015108635.1 Andinoacara biseriatus
ATACCCTCTTGGAATTACATTATAACCTTTGAATATGTTACATTTTAAGCATTTATTCATTGTCTGTTTGCAAAATATCCTAAATAGGCACCTGAAATAAAATGTTACATATTTTTATGTAAGTAAATAAATTTTTTCCTATTACAAAATCTTGAAAAGTGATGTTTTTTGGGGGTGGGGTGGTGTTTGTGAGTAGCTTGGGCCTTTGCAGCAAGCCAAACACAGCTCCTCAGCAGTGGAAGTGACAGCTTGCTTCAGCCAGGTACGCGAGATCTGGGTCCAGCTGGCCTGGCCAGACTCTGCGGGGGCCTTCATCTTTGTCACACGTTTGACAGACGTGAGTGCCACTTATAGTGTTGCCACACTCACATACTCATAATCTGTGCACATAGAAACATGACTTTTGGAAGACACATACAGTTTATCAGTCAAAATCATAAAGAAAACTCAGAGCTGTCCTATAATAACTAGACTGATTTTATCTACTACAGAATTTCTGCAGTGAGGCTGTGTGTTACTCAGAGATGATAACGCACAAGATTGAGAGGAACCAGCTGGGCCGAGACCACAAGAGTTTCACAGTGCAGGTAACGCCTATAGCAAAACAGAACCGGGGGTGGGCACAGAATGACGTCAGCAATGTCAGCAAGCTTTCTGTCAACACAAAGAGCACAGCAGGAGAGCAGATATGTTATACACACAAAAACAAAGCAGTTGCTTCTTGTCGTCATCAATCATTTACACTCACACTCAACCCCTCCACTTCTCTGTAGCCCTGCTTCTTTTCCTTCTTTTTTTTCTCCGCCTCCGCCCTCTGTTTCTCCTCTTTTGCTCTTCCTCGCTTTCTGCTAGCTCTGCATCGCCCTGAACAACATAGAGCATGTGCGTGTTTTCCTGGGTCACCTGCCCCGTGACCTGGACTGGCAGGGTGTGGAGCGTGCCATGCTGGAGTCCTGTGGGGTGGAGGGGAAGGAGCAGGTTTACAAGGCTCTGAATGGACAGCTGTTTAACATGGACCTGGACCTACAGAGAGAAGCCAAACGCCTCATCGCACTGCTCACTGACAAGGTGAACACAAGGAGTCCAATTTACCATTTCTCACAAACCAATTGTAGTACTTCTTGAGCATATCTAAACATATATTCACTATAAGTATTCACCTGCATGAACAGCTATGAGTAAACGTTTCTGTGCAGATGTTGCCTGAGCTACGGAGATACATCCAACACATCAGCCTGTCTCCAGATTCCATCAATAATGACGACGTATGTAGCAATGACTGTGTTTTCTATTCGTGTATTAGTGGAGTTTTTTGGTACTTATGTGTGATATTTTTCCAGGCTGTGTCCCCTCTCATGAAGTACTTACAAGACACTATGGTCATCCTAACAGAAAACCTTGTAAAGGAAAATCAGACCAGGTACTTAATCTTCTTACTTCTTTCTTCATTATAAATATCCAAGTATGTTTTTCCTCGCCTATGTTTGTAAAAAAATAGCACATGCACGTTTTGTTGCTTTTAGGAAAACATGCGTTACACCATCGTAAGACTACAACAAACAAAATTATTCCAGGTTTTTATTCTCCTTTTTTTTTAAAGGGGGTGGATGTTAATGGATTAATAACTGTTGTGAGTCATGATTATGCTAAAAGAAAGAGACATCCAGTACAAAATCACTGAATCATGTCATACACAAACAAAAACGTGAACATAACCAAGAACATACAAAATCATAATGGACACGTACAGCTTATAATTAAAGAGGCGTACATGCAAAACTAATCATAATGGCAGTTTGCATTGTAGTGCAAATACTGTAAGAACAAATTTTACTAGTAGTAGGAAAAAACATTTGTTTAGATTTTTGTTCTGACACATTGTTACCCAATTCTGGGGCTTATTTCTTAGTAGGGCATCTTTATACTAACATAACTCTTCCGTTAATATAATCAAGATACGATGTGCGTAACCCTGATCCACATATTTCAGATTCATATAATAAAGATGTCACTCAAGCCAGTGAGTCATGGAGAGACGTGCTGACAAAAAAATCTTTCACATGTACTTACACTACATGTGCAAAAGTATTGATCCATTAAATTTTGCTTCCAAGGACTTTCTAAAGTTCTTGCACAGTTTTTAACCCTCAGCCTAAAAAGGCTGATGGTTTATTTTTACTTTAGCAATTAGGGAAAGCGATTGTTGTTTATTTAAGTCACTTAACTGTGACTTTTTCAAGCATGAAAAAGCAAATGACAGAAAACTTAGCAAAGAACCACTGATAACAAAATGCCTAAATTGTACCTTTAGGCACTTTGTTATTAACAGCCTGTGAACAAAACACATAATTTGTTGCCATTTCTTTATTTGAATTTGCAAGAAATCCCAATGATAACACAGTTTTACAGGCATAAAATATTTTTGCACCAATACATTGAATCCCAAAGAGCAATTAGTCAAAAACTGTGTATTTTGGTAAAAAAAAAATAATAATAATAAATTGAAGAAATTGGACAAGTAGAGGACAAAAGAGCAAGTGTCAGGCCTAAAAAAACTACAGCAGATAAACAGAAACTGAAAATCATGTCCTTTAGAAACAAGAAAAAAATCCAACAAAGACCTGACAAAGGTCCAGAGAGATGCATCTGGCTCTTGAGTTGATGCATCTACTGATTACTGAAGCCTCATCACAAATGGTCAGAGGGGAAAAGTGGCTGCCAAGAAGGCATTCTTAAGGAAACAGTGAGAAAAGGCTGAGGTATGCCAAATTATCCAAGAACTGAACTGAAAACCAGTGGCAACAGGTCTTACGGTGTGAAGAATCCAAATTTGACATTTTTGGTTCACGTTGTCATCAATATATACAGAGGAGGTCAGGGGAGTGTAACAGTGAGTGTATACAGCCAAAAAAATGCGGTAGAGATTCTGTCATGGTTTGTGGCTGCGTTTCAGTCAGTAGTGTTGAAGGTCTTGTCAAAATCCAAAAGACCCATCATGTAATACCTTCTGCAAATGATCTGATTGGCAACAGATTCATTTTTTTTTTCATTATAACGATGATCCCAAATTGTCATTGTTTGGCTGTGTGGCAGGCAGCATCTGGACCCAATTGCAGGACACAAGAGGCTGAACACAAACTCAGCTTTATTGCTGGTAACTCACAACATACAAAAAACTTGGAAAGCCCTACATGACCATGTAATCTAACACACTAAGGCCCTTTGGGAAACAGAACAGACACACTACCTGAGGACATGGCAAAGACTTAAGGCAAAATGAGGGCTTAAATACACATGATGCAATTGGGGAAATAAAAAACATATGGGTACACAGCTGAACCTAATCAGGGAAAACAAGGCAAAGGAAACAAAACTGAACACAATGCACACAAGATACAAGGCTAACAAAATAAAATGGGAATTAACTAAACAGGACACACAGAAATGCAGACTAGACACAGAGACACAAGGAATTAAATACGAATAACAATAACCAAGAACAGAACTCAGGTAACTAAACTAAGAAGGCCTGAGGATACAAATAAAGAAACAAACCCAGCACTCTAAAAAATGGACAAAACTGCAAAACCCACAATAATGTAAGGATCTCACAGACCTTAAATAATAGTCCAAAACACAAAATGCTGGGTCACAGACCCAGGATCATGACACACACTGCCAATGCAGTAAAAGCATACCTGGATAGTAAAAGATGAAATGGAACACTGTCGGTCACAGATTGGCCTCCATAGAGCCTGGACTGCAACGTTATTGAAGCAGTGTGCGATCATCATGAATGTCATACAAGAAGCCTGGAGAACTATTCCTGAAGACTACTTAAAGAAATTACAAGAAAGCTGCCTCAGAGAGTGACTGTTCAAACTCTGTTTTTGCTTTATATACATTTTTCAACTACTTTCAATTTTCCTAGCAAAATGCAAAGAAATAAGGGTGGCTCGAGACTTTTACAAATTACACAACAAAAGCCATTGTTTCCTCATCTTAAAAAGAGATTTTCTCTATTCTGTTGTACAATATGAAATGTGTGACAGCTCAGCAAATAAGATGCTGCGCTCCTGTATGAATGCAAGCTTTGCAATAATAATAATAGCCTTTAGCACTTACGCCACTTACAAGTATTCATTATTAGGCTATTATCTGTGAAAACATAGTGAGAGCACATGGGGTGTAATTGGAAGAGCTGGTAAACACACACGTGTGGGTGTCTCATTGTCTGCTGCCTGGTAGAGTTCTCCAAAGCATGTGGGAGCTTCTCCTGCGGATGATCCTGGACACGGTCACTGAAAACAGAGGTGTTCAGGTGGAGTTTTACAACCGCTTCCAGTACACAGTAGAGGTCAGTGAGTTCTGCATCGCACAATAATCGTATTTGTCTGTGTGCCCCGTAAACGAATACACTGTTTAAAAAGACATGTGTCTAATATGTTAAGATTATCATTGCTGCTTGCATTCTTTAATTATCTCTGTATGCTCTTTGGCGTGCAATCATTACCATATAATAGATATTCATGAAGGCACTAAGTAATAGTTCAGTGCCAAAGTGAGCTCCCTTATGAATGGCAATGTGGGAACTGCTGTATATTCTCATTCCAATTTAAACAGCTGGCAGAGGACGTGACATATTTGCATGGAAAGTCATGGCATGTCATATGAGTGGGCTGACTTTGGAGGCTGGCAGACAGATACAATGTTTGCCTGAGGTTTCATGCTGTTTGTGTGAACAACAAGTCGATCAAAAATAGAGGGATGAATGTTATGACTTCCAGCTCCTGAGTTTGATATTTTTATTCAACTGCTTCAGACCCTGTTGCAGTTCTTTCATGCCAAGGGAGAGGGTCTTTTCCTGGAAGACATGAAGAGTGGAGACTATAAGGTAGGAATTCATGCAATCTGTCAACCAGGGGCCACATGTATAAATGATCTAAATCCTTTCCGTGTAGTACTGTAGTTTTTCTTCTGTTCATGATTCTATAATGGAAAAACAAACTGTGATTTTTTTTTTATATGCAAATAAATTAAAAACTGTATTCATGGCTAAATATGGAAGCTGTAATCAGGCATGCAATCAGGCAGTGCATGAAAATTCCCAGTTTTCCAGATTTACAAATAAAACATATTTCTGCTTTTGTGCGTTGTGCAGCTGTGAACATCTACTAGTACATGTATCTGGCTCCTGGTATCTTGATGAGTGCATATAAGGCCTTATTCATCATGCCGTTGATCGCTTTGCGCTTTGTGACAATCTTGATGCTGTTTTAGGTCTTGGATGAGGAGCTCAGGCTGAATAAATGTTCATCCTTTGAGCTGATTGAACAGTACTATCTGGAGAAGATTTCCCACCAGGTGCGTTTCAACCTAGAAGACTGACAGTCTCATTTTGTTCCCCTTTGAAGTGAAGAGAGAAGTATTGATTGGACAGAGAGCACCCTTTCTTCTGTTGTTATACCTCTGATTAAAAATCTGCCTGCAGAAAACTCTGAAACATACACGCTATGGTCGGATCAGTGTGAAGTGCTACTATGACGCTCCGGAGCAACGACTCACAGTGGAGATTCTGCATGCTGCTGATATAATTGCACTGGATGCCAACGGTAAAAAAATGTGAATGCCTGAATTAAATACAATTTTTTTAAAGTTAAATATTAAAGTTGAATCCGCAACTTCCTCAGGTCTGAGCGATCCCTTCATCATAGTGGAGCTATGTCCTCACCACCTCTTTCCTATGGCCAAGAGTCAACGCACGCAAGTGAAGCTTAAGACGCTTCACCCGGTGTTTGATGAGCTCTTTTACTTGTGAGTACCCCCCCCCCCTTTTTTTTAAGTCTCCCTGTTTATATGTACACACCCTGTGCCTGATTCCTTTGATTCCATTGTGTTACAGCCATGTCAGTCCTGAGCAGTACAGACACAGGTTTGCCTGTTTGACCTTTACTGTGATGGACTATGATTGGCTGTCCACCAACGACTTCGCTGGAGAAGCCGTCGCTCCTCTCAGCGACTTCTGCTGGCCAGGGAGACCAAACGCCTCAGCGGCTGGAAAGAGCGTCCAACCTGTCATTCTGCATTTGTCTCGCAGTAAACCCAGTGGTACTTACAGCTCCAGGCTGTATCATTTTTTTTTTTCTTTACTCGAATATAATATTAGCTTCCTAGAAGACAGGGGCTGTAGGTCTGGGTTTCCAATTACTTTTTCAGTGCAGCATGAAAAGCCATTCAATCAAGAGATATTTCTGTCAGGTGTAGAATCTGTGCTCATCTGTTTTCTCTCCTCTCCAGAGAAGCCAATCATGAGGATGCTGGACGCTCGTGTTGGGGACCGGGAGGCTCAGGAGTTCGTCCGCAGGCTGAAGGAGATTGAGAAGTCAATGGAGGAGGAGTAAAGAGTGACAGTGCTGCCCGTGTTGGTGTTTTCTGACCACGTCTTGCAACATGTGCTTTTGTACCGGTACAATGTTTACAATATTTAAATTCTTTTTTTCCAATGTATCGTTTGTTCAGTAATTATACCAAAATGGGGGAAAAAAAGGAAGACATTGAAGCTTATTTCTGTTTTCTTACTGAATGAACATCCTGTCACTGTGCAACCCTATGCCGTCTCAGTTAAACTATATTTTAGAATTTAATGGATAGCTGATCCTAAATGTTACTAGTCTATATTTTTTGTAATGAAGTAATTGTTATCTTTGTTGTATAATCTTTGATATGATAGATTTAACATTTTAGAACTATTTTGTGGAAGTAGCTTACACGTCCAATAGTAATCAGTCAAAGTCTATACCTCAGATATGCTCATTAGTTGCCAGGGAGTTTCATATACTTTATGGGCTTTGTGGTGATAAATTGTGGGAAGGATTATTAAGAATGTAAAAGCCTGAGCCCGTATTTAGTTTCCATTTCATGGATCAAGTTTTAAATAAAAAAAAAAATTGTGGAAGAAATCATGAAAGCATAGTGCACAGCTTTGGGGAACTGCACTTGCTCTGTGTTTTAAGGCCTGTCATTCTGCTCAGCAGCAGCAGGAAGCCTCAACATTCCCCCCAAGGCACACGCCACAGCTCGGGTTCATTCAACTTTTCAGATTGCTCAGATTGTGATGGGTCAGTGAAGAGAACACACACAGTGCTACCTTAGTCCTGGAAAGACAAATTCTTTGAACTCATTCCCTTCTTTTGTGTGGTATCCCTTGCTCAACTGACAGATTATACAATCCATGCAAACATACCATGTCAGAAACAACTGTATCCTCCATGTACAAAAGGTTGAAATGTTGTGTTAAACAACTGAACCATTTGTGTATTTCTTTAGTGGACGCTCATATTAAACATGACCAAATCTTCAGATAATGAAGGCATCATATGCGTAGCTAATCCATATGAACCAAACTGCTCTGAACACTCAGTTTCAGACAGTTTTTTTTTTTAACTCTTGGATCTGATATGATGTCACTGACAGGGATACATTTAATCCTATAACATTAACATCTGGTGATTTTTCACCTACATGAAAGTGAGAGTGATAGTTTAACAAAACTCAGGCACACAGTATAAGATAGTATAAGATAAATAAAGATCATTTTTTAATCTAGAGCTGCTCTACTATAGTCCAAGAATGAAGATGCAGTTGAAAACAGAGTATAAGATATGAGAGGTCCCTATTAAACAGCCATTTGTTTTAGAGAGCAGATATTCCAAGGAGGAAATACGTCGTTTGTACTCCCTAATTAATCAGATTTATGGTAGGGACTGTTGTTATATTAATACGCACATGTTTGTGTCACACGGTGACTTATTTCGACTTATCTTTATGACCTGATTTCTGAGCCAGTTTTGGGAAGACGGAGAGTAAAGTTTATAAAAACAGGTTTTATTGAAACCACTGCACATTCAAAATTCAAATCTTGGTGTCATCTGTTAAAACGCACAGTCAGGAGAGCAGTGATGACTGTCTTAGTAATGCTTTCATCCACGTCTTCTCAAGTGTGGAAAATCATGCAATTAAGCCCACTCACCACCAAAAGACTTTCACACCATATGCAAGGCCAGTAGGTATCGCAAAGGGGCATCACACTGATGCAGAGAAAAGTCTAATGACATAAGCAGAACTGATCTCAAAGTTTGCTATATTAAATTGATAAATTAGATTTTTTTTTTTAATTGAATACTTGTGAAGTTACCAATAAGCTGTAGCTTTTTAATACTCTGCTAGTAACCAGGCTTTCATGGTTGTCTAGGATGGTTATCTAGGACATGCTGATGATGACTGATAATTGAAAGGAAGAAACTACACCCCCTGATATCTCCAGAGATAATGCACTCTGTGGTACAGTCGTGGCCTTATGTCCAGATGGAAGAGGTTCAAAAACACTGATTAGGAAAAAGAGTAGTGTTCAGAAAACCATCAAATATCACCTCACTTATCCAAATTTGAAATCATACTCGTTGCAGTCCTTCTGCAGGGACAGAAAAATATATAAAACATTATACCATGCTCCAAAGCTTTATCTCTTGAGGTAAAAGGAAAAAGGTTAATGAACCTGTGCCGTAGCTTAATTATACTTAAGGGGTAAAGCAAGCCCTCCTTACCATCTGCTGCTCTCGTAGGCCTGACAGGCATAACGCTGTGTCTCACCAGTCTCTCAAAGCTGTGTCAGTGACTAAGAGGATCTTAAGATGAGGGTTAAACTACATCCTGAAATCAAGCCACTATTTACCTTCTTAAGAACGTGATGTTAGGTTGTTATGCAACTTAAAGATTATCAAACGTATTTTAAAAATATTGCACATATTGCAAATATTAGAGTATAATCATGGAATATTCTCGATTTCACACTCAAAGCAAGGGCCTGTTTCCTGGAGAGGTTTGAATTAAAATGAGTTAATTATGTTTTTAAAAGAGGCTTTCTGAAAAACCACATAATAACTTTTAAAGATGAGGTTGTGGACTAATGAGCTTAATTTAAGTCATCATTTCCTTATTTTATTAGGAAAAGGAGAAATGGCTGCAGAGATTTATTGAAATGTGCAAAAATACCTGGAAATACAGTTTATAAAACATAGTTTGTACAATTTTAATGAATCTCCTCTATTCTTCATTGCAGCCTGAATTAGTTTAGCCAAGCTGTTTGTAATTTCTTTAAGTAGTCTTCAGGAATAGTTCTTCAGGCATCTTCAAAGACAGCCAAAGCTCTTCTTTTGATGTTGGCTGCCATTTGTTCTGTTCCCTCACAAGATGATGCTACACTGCTTCAATAATGTTAAAGTCTGGGCTCTGGGGAGGCCAGTCCATGACTGATAGTGTGTTTTTCTATTCAGGTATGGCTTTACTGTATTGGCAATGTGTTTTGGATCATTGTCATGTCAATCAGATGCTTTCCAGATGGTATTACATGGTGCATCAAAATCTGATGGTACATGTCTGCATTCATAAATCCATCAGTTTTGACAAGATCCCCGTAACCACTGGCTGAAATGCGTCCACAAACCTTGACAGAGAATTTGGCGTACTTCAGCCTTTTCTCCCTGTTTCCCTTCCTTAAGAATGGCTTCTTGACAGCCACCCTTCTGCTGAGATCATTTCTGATGAGGCTTCAGTGAACAGCAGAAGGGCCCAATACAATACATCTTCTCTGGTCCTGTGTCAGGTCTTTGCTGGATTTTTTTTTTCCTATTTCATAAGGACATGATTTTCATATACTGTTCATCTTCTGCAGATACTTTTAGCCCCATCACAGCCCACTTTCTTCATATAGCCAAGATATTCCAAGTTTTCAAGTAATAGCTCTTTGGGAATCACCTTATTGGTGCAAAAATACTGTTTTTTTTTTGTTTGTTTGTTTGTTTTTGCATTTTTTGTAGACCCAGCTAAAGAAAGGGGAGTAAATTATGTGTTTCAACGACAGGCCATTAATAACAGAGTGCCTAAAGATACAATTTAAAACTGGTTCTTTGCAAAGTTTTCTGTTATTTATAGACACAACACTGGTTAATCCCTTGAGTTAGGTGCCTTGCTTGAATAATTCATAGGTCAGTGTTAATTGGCTTAATGCACAAGAAAAAAAAAACCTCTGAAAATGGTCGGATAGAATGACTCGACTGAAAATAAAGGAGAAAACAGCCAGTTTCCAAAGAAAACCTTTGAAAGCCCTTCAGAAAGCTTGGAGAACTATTCTTCAAGACCACTTTAAAAGAATAGAAACCAGCCGGGTGCCTTGGAAGCAAAACAAAAAGGAATGAGGGGTGGCTCAAGACTTTTCCACAGTACTGTATCTTTGATTGTTCTTACTGCCAACCTCACCTTCTGGATGTTTAATTATATTATTGTCTAGGAAACTGGCCCTTACAGTCAAAAATGTAGCTTAAAGTTCACAGTTGTAATGCTCAACATTCTAAGTAAGAGCACTTAACAGTCGTCTACTGTTGTAAAAGCTACTTTCGGCTGCTCACACGGGGTCGCCACAGCAGGTAGCTCCACATGCATGATTCGGCAGTTTTACTCCGGATGCAGCCCCTAAAGGGGATTTGTGTCTTGTGTTAAAAGCATTTACCAAAAAAGGAATACAGGCAGGCTATTGGGAGTATTAAAATTGTATTCATTTTGAGCGGCACCTTTTCAGGCGCAATCACAAAGTAGTAACGGAGGTGTAGTGAAGAAACACTGAAAAACACTGTAGCACGTAGCGAGTACTTAGCACCAAAATCTTCACACCGACAGCATTTTGATAGTGACGTAATTTTACAGTAGCTGCTTGTGTAGTGCTTTGTGGTTACCCTGTGGAGTTGTGAGGATGAAGCACCCAAAAACCATATCTATGCCTGGAGAGTGTGCTGCATTTACAGGCAGTGTTCGATATGTCTGCCTTACACACTTGACCTGGGAATGCTTTCAGTCCATCTGAATAGCACTTGCCTTCACATTTAGTTTTTAGGATATTTCAGGTAGAATCGTGTTGGCGTTGTTGCAGAACTCTGTTAAAAAAAAAGAAAAAAAAAAAGATCACCCAACATCTCCACTGTCGAGTCTACAGGTTTTCATAAGCGTGATAAAAGGATTTAAGTGTGATATTCGAGTGAGTAACAGTGTTGGGATTATATTTTCTCTGTATTACTTTCAAACCAGATGTTTACAAAAAGAAAAAGAAAATGCAACCTCACTTTGAGTGTAAGCAGCTATTTTAAAGAAAAATAAATGTATCACATAAATATTATATTGTAGGATCAAAATGCAGAAGAAATTTACACATTTCTAGCCAAATTAAATCTAACGGTGATCATTTTAAAGTAAAAAAAAAACAAAGAAAAAAACAAAGAAAAGCAAAAAACTTTTTTTTTTCCAGACTCTGCGGTTGAAAAAAGCCGAAAGTGTATTTTCCATTTATTAAAAATGTGTCTATGCTCAGACACAGTTTTGTAAATTTCCTAATGTTGCTATTAGGCAGGCAAATCTGGTCATTATTATTATGGATTTATTCTGCTGATTATTTAAATTCCAATGAAGTATTTTGGTCTTCAAATGTTCCGTTAAATCAATGTATTAATAAAGTGTTTGGTTCCTACAAAGTGCATTGCAAAAGATGTTAAATATTGGGGCAAAATTCCGAGGCCAGAATAGCCGGGAAGTATGGCAAAGCGCATCAGACTGAATCAACACAATGTCATTATGACCTGGTGTCATGGCTGTCAGTGCTGACTCATATATTTAAACTATTATGTGATACAGACATGTTATTGAATTGAATACTTTCTTTGACATCTGCCAAAGGATTCAAAAGCACTGCTGGTGAAAAGTATCTCCGAGAGGCAAAACTCTTTCAATTTGTTATTGTAAAAGTGAATTATTTGTCCTTGAATTGTAAATGCCTGTGTTGCTGTTTATTGGATCATACCTTTGGGAAATGTCTATAAACCCAATAAAGACTGCATTTAACTTTGATATCTCTGTGCCGTCACTTAGATGAAGCATTTGCGGTGTCTGTGTCAGTGTGAAGAAATGCTGTAGGCTGACGCCGCCTTGCTTGTGCGCTTCATCGGCTTCCTTCCCCACCCCCACTACCAGTATTGTGTCCGTGGCTTTCATTGACCTTTAATATTTTACATCCCCTTGCCAGCGGTTCGCTGGAGATCAAACACACCTTGTAACGCAGCAGCAGCCCTGCGGAAAAATCACATGCAACCACAGAAATGATATTCCACGGCCAGAGAAACATAACTCGACACAATCGCCTTACTGTTCACATTTCTCAAGGAGCTGCTGTGATAGTAGATTAGACAAGAATTTCTCACAGCTGGAGGACACGAGTGTCTGTGAGTGTTTGTGCTCGACTGAACGCTAGTCGATACCTTCTAAATTAGAAGCCTGGTGATGACTGAGGGGTATTGAATTGCATGCTGGCTCAGGTGTGGAGAGGAACTTGTCATCTAATGCAGACATCATGCCCTCTAGTCAGTGCCAGTTCTCAAGGCATCTGTCGGTGCATATGACAGCTCACTGGTGCTTTAATGTCTCTGTGCACCTGTGAGCTGACTTACAGATTATTAATACGCTCACTGGTTGACTGTCATCAATTCTGGATTCTAAAATATAAGCTATAGTCAGTGTTTGTGTGATAACATGCAACTGTGCAAGAGAGAGAGAAATGTTCCCAATGATTTCCAATTCTAACCACTAGATGTAGTTGTAACTTTACAAATCCTTACTTATCCTTATAGGGGTAGCCCTAGGCCTGAGGTTTCTTGATTATTTACATAACTTGAGAGCACAGAATAAGATATTAAGACTTTATCCCACAATATCCGTTAAAGGTTCATGGCCATCTTCCTCTATCAAAGGGACTCTGTCACTGATTATAAACAGCCTTCAATTAGTAACGTTGTGTATCCCAGCAGCGGGGACATGGTGTTTTCAGACATACAGTATAAACATATCAGGTACTGGAGGCTGCAGTGACTAGTAGATTGATTAGGCTGTATAAAAACTAAATGTGCTTAACTGTAGAAAAACACACGATATCATGTTTGTGTGAAAAAATCTTAATCTGAAAGCAGGCAGTAACATATTTGTCAGTTAAATATAATGGCCCGAAGAGTTGAGAAAGACGATGTTGCTCTCCGAGTTGTAATTTTGTAGAAGTAGATTTTTGCATAAAATGCCTGTACTTAAGTGTGTAGCAGTGAATGAGTAAAAATACTCACACTGTTACCAATTGCTGCAAAAAATTTTAAGTAATCAACTTTTCTTTGTAAATATTGTTGAATGCTTTAAAACTGGTGACCTTTAAGGTTAAAAAGATAAGAGTAAGCTACTGTATATATGTAGACTTTGGTGTAGAACTGTGATGCGGTTTCCAGTGTTTGTGTTACCAAGAACAGCATTACGCCATAGCTACCAATGGGCCGCTGTGACTGAGACTAGCAATTAATACAGTCAGACTTCTGTCACCTTGCGATTGCAAGGAATCGGCAACTATTGCTGAATTCAGCGCACAGGGTGAGGATGTGCAATTATATTTTACAGTAGTAAAATTTTTGGAGATTACATTACAAAACAGTTAATGGCACTATAGTAGGCATATAGTACCATAATATTCTTTTTACACTAAGAAACTGTAAGCTCCATCCATCCATTTTCTTCCACTTATCCTTTTCAGGGTCACAGCTCTGCCATTATTGCATTTTATCAGGGACATTTCGAACAATGTAACTATATTCCAACACCATAGTTAGTTGATATTCCAATCAATACCCTAATTTAAACCAAAGCAATAGAGACATGAGAAGTTAGTTTAGTGGGGTGGACGCTGCAGTGAGCTCCCTCTATCAGCGTTTCTTTAACTTTTGGCAGTGGAGCAGAGAGGTGGGAGCATTTAGCACGTGTTGATCCCCAGGAATGTTGGCAGAGTCTCTGCATTGCTGTAGCTCCTCTGCCGGCTCTGGCAGATACATTTAACAGCGCACTGATCCCACAATGTCTTATCTTCCCTCAAACAACCCTAATCCTCCACACAGTAATGTTACACTACAGAGCCCATCTCCTCCCACTGCAGCAGGTCAGCCTGAATCCCCCACACGCACTTCGAGTTTTGTTTTGTGTTTTCTTCTGAAATGTAAGATTTCACACCTGCAGATTTCCAGCCGTGGCACCTAATGGCTTTCTTACAAAGACTGACACCATAGGTTTAGTTATACTTTTGATACATCTGCTGAAGGAGGAGGGGGTGAGATTAATTTAGCCTAACCAGGCTGTCATGTGTGTGCCTGTATACCTGCATGTGCTTGCTTGAATGAGTTATTTAAAGCTCTTTAAAGTTCCACTTAAAAAAAAAAAAATGAAAGGAATTCACATCTGAATCACTTCCACAGAAAGATCCATCTGTAAGGCTTCATGGAAAATGTGATTATATCAGCCATAGCACACTGGCTGGACCTCAGAAGCTTTCTTCAGAATAAAGGAAGGTTCCTCGCAGACTATAAGGACAAAAACACCTGTTGACTGCAGGTGCATCCTTTGGTGTGGTGTCAGAGTTATTAGGCATCTCCGTCTGGCCTCTCCTCTCCTGTAAATATGATGTCGGTAGAAGCCGACACAGCAAGTCCTTTGTGGCTTCAGGGGCCTCTGATGGAGTGAGTAGAGATAATATTGGACAGCTTGCCCTTGAGGAATGCAAATAGGATGGTTTTTGGGCCAAAGCCAGTGACTTGCTGAGCCTTTTAACCAGACCCATCCCAGAATCATCTTCACACAAAGTTGCATCGACTGATCTCTGTACAGCAAGGGAGCGAGTAGCCTATTCCTGGTCCATCAATATAGACGCACAGACTTTGACATATTCTCATTACCTTTACCCCACTGTGCCAGCAATAAGGGATTGAGGCCTCCATTGTGTCTATAGTCCAGCAGTCACTGTATTACTCATAATTCAGCGCATGGTTACATTATTAAAATGAATGGCAAAGGAAACCCAAAGTGAAGATGTGACCCCAGATTTGGAAAAAGCAGGTTTAGGCTTACAAGAATATAGCCAGGCAGCAATCTCGGTTTGGTCATCCAATAATAACAAATTTCTAATGCTTATAAATGATCTGAGCCAGCAACAATATGACTTCATTACTATTATCCTCTTTTTCTTTTTTGACCACTCATTTAACAAGATACTTCACTCACCACAGAAATGCCTGTGCTCCGGTCACTATGAAGTGCAACGTGCTATTTTGAGCCATTGTGCTCATGCATTCATGTTATGCTTGTGGGTGACGTCAGCACAAGCTTGTAGGCCACCACTTGGGGCAAAGGGTGACAAGTGACAGCCCCTCTGTACCAGTAAAGCCAGTAAAGTCTCTATCAAGCTTTTATATGCAGTTCTTTTAAATACTAAAGTTCTTCTATATTATACAGCAAGAAGGTCCTGGGTTCGACTCCACCATCTGGCCGGGAGTTTGCATACTCTCCCTGTGTCTGCAGTTAGTGGGGTTAGGTTAATTGGTGAATCTAATGTGAGTGTGAATGGTTGTTTGTGTCTCTGTGTTGGCCCTGTGACAGACTGGCGACCTGTCCGTGGTATTCCCAGCCTCTGCCCCTATGACAGCTGGGATAGGCTCCAGCCCCCAAGTTTAAACCAGGTCCCTGGTTTGTTTTTTTGCTGGTCACAACCTCAAAACTAAATTCTGTAGATAGCCCTGGCAATGCAGATAAATTAGATATTTCTCTGAGACATTTGTGAGGGAGCAAGAAGGCATTTTCAGCAAGTAAAGCATAAATTTAAAAGATGATAAAATGCCAATGACGTGTTCAATAGTTTGTTTAGGCTGCTCCCAAGAGGCGAGAACATTCTTTCATTCATTTAGACACAAAGAGAAGTTAGAATATCAAAAACCTACACGATACCACTTCACACATGTGTTTAATGTTTTAGCCTTGTTGCAGCTCAATCCACTGGGCATCCTTGTATCTACACAAAGTATTCACACGCCACTGAACTCCATTCTTCTCCCAGTGTTGTGCATTATGTTGTTGTTTTCTTTGTCCACAGTTGCTCCACACGAAATGACTCCTGGGTTGCAATAATAATTAACTTTTCCCCATTCTTCGCTTGAAGGAGTGACAGTTGGAAGTAGTTTAAAGAACAAACTAATCAAGGAGACACCCCGCTGTCTGAATCTCCTGCTGGTGCCCTTGCAGAGTCTGGCTCAAAGCCTTTCACTCCATCTTTCTGTTCACGCTCTTGTTCAGATGTCTTCATTGTGTTCACACAGTAATTGTGCTGTAAGCTTTGAAGAGCTGTAAATAATTAGTTATGACAGCTGAACAATAGATTGTGTACAGGAAAAAATGTGCGGTGCCTCAGCACAACCATTAAACAGTGTGGCCCTTTTTGACTTGCGATAACCGAAAAGGTTGTCAAATGATTTGTTTTTCTAGTCACACCCTCGGGATAATTAAACAACATGTACATGAATTTACTCCTTTGCTGGGAGACCGTGCTCAAGTCTACAAAACCTGACCCTAAAAAGCAGAGACAGGCGCTCACAGCTGAGCCAAGCCAGCTTCATCCTCTGATGTTGGTGAAGGATGTTCATTTTGGGACTTAAATAAAAGCAGAGCAGTTTTCTTTCTTCTTTCTGTGAAGAAGTCATTATTGTGGCAGGGCATGTCCACATGAATCCTCTGTTTATCCACTCTGTGCAGGGAGCACAGTAACCGCAGTTCGCTCAGTTGGTCTCAAACACGCACATCTATCCCCAGCTATTTCTGCAGCATTATAAAAGACTTATAGTTCCACAGCAGTATGTGCTTAAAACTCCCAAACAAATCACAATGGTGAGAAAACAAAGCAAAACATGTTGGTACAGTAATTATATAACTGAAAGTGAGCATTAAACATTGTTATCCCCCCTGGTATTCTCCTCTGTCTGTGGCACATATAGTATGGGCCTTCATGCCTGATTTCTCTTGGCAGTGTGCTTTAATGGAGAGACTAACTGTGCCTAACTTTGCTGGTAGTCTTAAAACGAGCCTTTAGTTTAACAGGAGGCCAACACAATTTGCTGCTTGGCAGGAGGAGCTGATTTCTTAAAGCAAGTCTTCAGCAATAAGTTGCTCCTCAAATTAAATGTTTAGCAGAGAACATATGGTCCAGAGGAGATGTAAAATGGTAAATAATGGAAAGTTTGAGATTAAAAACTTGAACTAGACACGAGACTGTGCATAACACTGTGCTGCAAATGTCAGTGCAAAATATGGCACTTGGTAGAGAAACAGTTACCATAAATGGTTATTTCAGAGGAATGTGTCTTGTAATTTTGTCTTTAAATGGAGGTTGTACTTAAGGTTTTGAATACATGAGGAAACACATTTCACTACAAGGATGTTTTTATTTTCATAGTTTCATTTGCAGTTGGGAGGACTAGTTTATACTTCTGGTCTGCTTATTAAAAAAGCAAAAAAAGAAATTAAAAGCATTTCAACTGTTGTGTACTCCCCTAATAGTTTCATTTATTCAGCATAGTCAGTACCATTAATTAGAAAAACACACTATTTCAACACAGTGTGCACTGTTATTCACACTGTTTGCTTTGGCACCGCAAGAGCACATTGGCAGAATTTTAGGAGAATTGCAATTAGGGGTCATGCCAGTAATCTGGCATTGATAAAACAGTTCAAACAGAATCATTTTCATCCAGCCCTAAATCTATTTTTCATCACATTAGTCACACAACGTGACGCAGTCTTGCCTTTACTACAGCTACACAAGAAAACGTAAACGTTTTCTCTTTTTGGCTCGTGCCAGCTGCGTTGATGGATGCAATAAAACTTGTTTCTCTTCCTTAAAGAAATGGAAAACACATATGCACTCCCTCTAATTTCACCCAGAGAGCAAGAAGGTCACAAAAGGTGAAGACCACATCCAAAAGAAATGATCTGCATCTCATGCATTTCAAAGAATGCACACCATTGCATCAGTGCCTGGGGTGACATTAAAGATGACATTTTGACCAGAGTTGTTTAGTCCACTTGTTATTCATTCGTTGTCACCGCTGCCCTTTTCAGAGGCAAGAAATAGCGGAGCCAAAGTCTGAATTCTTCAAAGTAGCCGCCATGCCACCCAAAGTCGGTATTAATTGAATCTGAAGGACCACCACCTTAGTATTTATCTCTGAGTGGCCAGTGTATTCTTCTCTCTTCTTGTTGCAAAGGCTAATATCCTTTTGTGTAAAGCCTCTTTTTATCCCCTGACTGATTGTAGTCAGACTAATCTTTAGTTCATTTCCTATCACATCTCTCCACAAGCAGGGCATCTGAGGGTCAAGTGGTCAGTCGCAAAACCAAAGTGTTCACAGCTCCGTCTTTGAAGTCTTTGAAGGCCACTAACTAATAAAGATGACTATATCCATTGCCACCAGCAGTGAAGGAGGGAGAATGTGACCTGTCACTGTGGCTGAAATCTCCCAGTTCATTTCAAGGTTAACAGACTTTTCACACTTCCCACACTTTGTTGGACAAGATAAGCATTCTGTACCAGACCTTTGCAGCTCCTTTATAAAGTGTATAAAGTTGTGATGATTCATACAGGAAACATTGGCTACTGAAGCAGACTGTCCCTCCTCTTTTTGTCCCTCAGGGATTTTTGTATGTCTGCAAATATTTAATAAAGTATACGTGAGCGCCGTAAAGAGCTTTCTTGTTTTTCAGTGCCAACTATTCAGTTTGCTTGGAAGATTTCCAGTTAGCTCACATGAAGGATCTCATGCCCTCTTTTCAGTGCATGCATTAACAAGGCTGACTGTAAATGAAGTGGTGAAATATAAGTGCATTAAACAGCAAAACACATATCTTCAATAATTTTCAGGTGGACTCAAATAAAACTCTTTTTTTCACCCCATGTATGCTGACTAGATTTGTGACAGTGGAGACTTTTTCTGCAGCAGATTGCTAAAAGTGCCACGAAGTCAAATTTCACAGAGTAGAGGGTACCGCTGTATATAGTGTCCCCTCTCATTTTCTTGACTGGAACCTCGCATGGAGGCTGTGGGAATGGACAAAAAGAATCCTCCCAAAAAAAGAATAAGGGTGAGAAACACAAATCTGTGGTCTTGGTGCCTGTGGGTGCAGTGTATAAATGTCAGCCTCTGTCTCATGCCCCCCAGACCTCCATATAAGCCGAATCAACTTTCTCTGGGTGGTGGGTGGGGTTGGCACTTTCAAATTGTGTGTTTTTTCATGGACAGGAGCAGCTGCCTAAATGTTATCCTAGCATCCTGTCCGATCACACGTCTTTTACAACAGGCTCAGCTGTCTCATGTTTGGTTTTACTGCCTCCTGTGATCTTGACTTTAAATGCCTATTAACAGATTATCAGAGCAGGTAAGAAATCTACCACAAAAGGCGTGAACAAAGACACAGAGTGTAGCTTCTCTTGTTGGTGCCGAAGCATGCAAATGATTCCACATGAGCCAAGGGGAAAAGTGAGGCTGTCAGAAGTGGACCTTTAAATAGTCCTGTTTTCTCCAAAACATTCCTTCAGCCATGCCATGGCTGTATAAATAAACAGTTTCAGTTAAACATACCGTATGTGACCACATAGCAGAAGAAATTTGGGTTTTTTTCTGTGTTGCAATTGGTCCAAAACGTAAGTGTGAGTATGTCACTGGAGCAAAGATGTCAATGCAGAAAGAGACAAACAACTTAAAGGTGACAGTTTACTGCAAAGCAAATTATGTAGCCTCAACAAGCCAAGATGCTCCACACTTCAGCCAAAAACCCACATTCAGCCTCTTCAGTTTGCTCAGAGCCCCAGTGGATGCCATCATTGAGCCCCTGGGACCACCATGGCAGCTGCCAACACTCACAGTCTGCTCTCATCAGCTCCCACACAGCTAAAAAACTCTGCGGCCACTGTGGGTAAGCACTGCTGTGTGTTTTCATATCATGTGGACATCATGTGGGGAGATTAAAAAAAAATATACTGCCATCCTGTATTTCAGGAGAAATGTAGCCTGGGATCCTGCTCCTGCTCCAGCTCAGTAGTTGGCATTTCTTTTCTTATGTTGTTGTACTTGTTTGTTCTTACTTGCAAGCTTGATGAAGACCATTTGTCCCTAAATTCTTTTGAAACATGCAAACAAATTTGTAGACTTAGTTCTCAGCAAAAAAGAAAATGCCTCTAAAAGTTACAATCAGGCTAAGCAGTCCAACAGTTTCGTTGCACAGAAACAGAAGAAAATGCTCATCAATCACCACCGGCTTTTACAGCAAATGAAGCTTTCCCTGCCCTGATCACAGAGGAGTGTACAGCACTCGTTTTCCTTACGTGTTATTAAAACTGGCCTTTGGACAAGCATGCATGAAATGAGTGCATGTAAGTGAGAGGGCCGCCCCTCTGGTTCTAATCAGTGTTGCTTGTTTCGCGAGCACCATCTGCTAAGGACCAAGCCTCAGCGGGATGAAACTCAATCCAGATGCCTGCTATTTGGCAACACCAGCACTGTCTCATCCTATACCCCTGAGTGGATTCCACTAACAACATGGCTGATTCCTCACATGGCCACTGAGCTGTCTTTTATCTTGACTTTAGCAGTAAAATGATCCATCAGTTTTGAAACCTGAGCAGGTTTTCCATTAACTTTTAGTGTAAATGCTTTATTTTTCAAACTTAGCGATAGCCAGCGAAAACACCAGCATGCTCAATCAAGACGAGATAAAACACAATTTATTATTTCATGCAATGATATTTATACAACATGGAGAATAAACACAAAAGTAAAATGAGGTTAACCAGTCGCAGTTTGTGTACATATCTCCCAAAGCTTCAGTGGAAAATACCACATGGCCACTGTAATCAGTGCACAAGCAGACAGACTGTACTTTATCAGATCAAGTGCATACAGACATCCACACACTTACACATATCAGCCCAGACAGACAGACGCACACACACACACACACACACACACACACACAGCTTCCCTTTCTCTCAGATCCTAGAAACACCCCATGGTTGTTACACAACAGTAAAATCCTGCAGTTTGCCCCAGAATGCACTGCTCTCTTTGAAGTGAGGGGAGTAGGGAGTGGTGGGATTGTATCATCTGAGGAAGAAACCCTACTGTAAAACTACGCGCTCTCCGTTCATCTAACATTTATCTCAGTGTTATTGCAGGAGCAGATGTCTGTATGCAGATAACAAACAGATAAGTCTGGCTCTGTGTTGATCTACATCTTAAGTTTCCCAAGTGGATAGAGCACAAAAAAACCCCAAACAAAAAACCAGAAACCATTAAATTTTCAAAGTGCTTGGTGAATCGAGTTTAAAATATTCCACAAACCTCACTTACACCCTTCTTTTTTTTTTGGCTTGTATGCATACACTTAGACAATAATAGGTGTCATAAATCTCTGCAGTGGCTGAACTGCAGTGTAGTATACAACATTTAAAAAGCTATGCATCACACTCTTTGCCGAGCCAAAACCAGTAAACAACCCATTAGACTTAATGAAATATTAGTAGTGGAAAATCTAATACTAGAGGAAGAAATGCCAACATAACGACATCAGATATTAATGGCTTGGAAACACTTTTCATGACGATTTCATCCATCAGCAAAACTGCAGAGGTGTGTTAACGTAGACAGAAAAAGGTTCACAGTTTCAAGAGCGATTTGTGGTGAAAGCTGGTTGACAACACAAGTGTGACAAGTGATTGGAGGAACAGAAGCTTTAGATCCAGCATTTGGAAATCAGGATGCTGGAGTCAAATGAAAAAAGTGGGACTTGCAGTTATATACAGGCATGACCTGAGAATAACATAACTGTTTAAAGGTTGGTTAATAATATAGTCTGATTGAATAGAAGGAAGATGTATTTTCACAATTTTATACACAGAAAGAGATGAAAGCTTTTAACACTTCCTGCTAGTTTTATACTCACATATCTGGGATACTATAATATAGTGAAGATATAATAAAAAATAATATAATCAAATGTGCTGTGATCACTGTACTTTTGTACGGTCCACTTGGGAATGTATTTGAAGCTAAAACAAGTTTTTTTGTTTTTCCAGTATTATATGTTATATGGTTTCATTTACTTTAAAACACGAGTGACTTTGAATATGACATGGTTGTTGGTGCCAGATGGGTCGGTCTGAGTATTTCAGAAACTGCTGATCTGCTGGAATTTTCCTGCACAATTGGGCAAAAATGCCTTGTTGATGCCAGAGGTCAGAGGAGAATGGCCAGACTGTTTCCAGCTGATAGGAAGGCAACAGTAACTCATATAACCACACATTACAACCGAAGTATGTCAAACTTAGAAGCACATTTGCTACAGCAG
>VUQJ01023136.1:22621-33776 GCA_015108635.1 Andinoacara biseriatus
GCACATTTGCTACAGCAGCAGAAGACCACACCAAGTGTCACTCCTGTCAGCTAAGAACAGGGAACTGAAGCTACAATTTGTGCAGGCTCACCAAAATTGAACTGCAGAAGATTGAAAAAAAATCTGAAATTTTCAAGAAGTTTAAGTATCTCAGAGTCTTGTTTACGAGTGAGGAAAGAGGGGAGCGGGAGATAGACAGACGGATCAGGGCCGCGGCTTCAGTGATGCATATGCTGCACCCCTCCATTCTGGCAAAGAGAGAGCTGAGCGTAAAAGTGAAGCTGTCGATTTACTGATCAATCTACATCCCTACCCTCATCTATGGTCACGAGTTTTGGGTAGTGACTGAAAGAAAGAGTTTGCAAATACAAGCTATAAAAATAAGCTTGGGTGAGGAGTTCAGTAATTGTCATTGAGGGACTCAGAGTGGAGCCACTACTCCTCCACATCGAAAGGAGCCAGTTGAGTTGGTTTTGGCATCTGAATAGGATGCTTCCTGGGAGCCTCCTGGGTAAGGTGTTCTGGGCATGTTGTACTGGGAGGAAGCCCTGGAGTAGACCCAAGACATGCTGGAGAGTTTGTCTTTCGGCTGACCAGCATGCAACATTTGGGGTGTATTGGTTTGGGGGATATTTTTGCAGTACACGTTTGGCCCCTTTGTGCCAATTGAGCTTTTTTTTTTTTTCAATGAGTATTATGGCTTACCATAGCCATCCCTTTATGAGCACAGTGTCTTCTGATGGCTGCTTCCCGAAGGATGACACACATTATCACAAAGTTATATCATCTCAAACTGGTTTCTTGGACATGGCAGTGAGTTCACTGTACTCAGATGGCCTCCATAGTCACCAGATCTGAATCCAATAGAGCGCCTTTGGGATGTGGTGGAACAGATTTGTGGCTATAGCATTAAAAAGTAAGGCAGTTCTTAAGGGAAAAGGGGGTCCAGCCTGATACTAGTAAGATGTTCCTAATGAAGTTGCCAGTTATTGTATTTCATCTTTTTGTTTGTGATTAAGAGAGGCTAAAAGTTTTGGCAGGTAAGAGTGACTTTACATTTACCACAGTAATGTAAATCATCTTTTTCTCAGTAAGAGTTTTTCCTTGTGCAGCATATTTTCTTTGAATTTAATGTAGCCAGGTGTTGGAAATTCAGAAATGCCTCGGAGGGCTTTGAATATAATGATAGCATTTCTCCCTGTGTCCCAGCAAAGAGTATTAACCCCTTGTAGCTCCAACTGAATGCTATATAGCAAATTTCAAAATTTAATTCTTTCTTACACATACTGTTTTATGTGCTTCAAACAAACTGATGCATGTAAGGGAACAGTTAAACAGGTAAATGAAACGTAAAAGGCTGGTATATAAAAAATGCATAATGAAACTGTAAGTTGGTTATTTAATATGTAGACGCAGTACTGCTTCTCTGAAGTCCCTATGGCATTTTTATGCTGAATGTGGCACTGGGGTGGCCCATTATGTACAGTAGATGTAAGCTCTAATCACATCTTTCTGTGTGATCCAGTTAGGTGCAAGCAGATAAAGGCTTCTGCATTTATAAGCAGCATGCATCTAAGACTGCCAGGGAAATAGGGGCCACAGATATGCAGGGAAGACAAAAGCCGTCTTGTGTAGCAGCTCAGAGAAGTACATGCCTGCTCCTTGGACTTACTCTTATCTGATTGAAAGCACACGGAGGCCCATGCATTTATTTGGTCTTTCTTGTACGAGCCTGTTAAGCTTGGAGTCTGGCTCTCCTGCACAGCTGCTCAGGAGTGACTCAAGTTCAAGATGTCACCCTGGCAAACCCAGGAGTTTGGAGGAGTCAAATTTTGTGTTAAAGGCAGTCAGTCTGCCTTTGTTTGCACTACAGTCATGTGTTTCTGGGTGTGAAGGATAAGTGGCTGATGTAAGCAAAACTGTGTAATGACACCCTTTTGGTTCAGCGGTCTTCCCCGAGGTCCTCCATGTGATGACTATAAACACAGATTTCGCACCTATATAACCTCACTCTCCTGATACAATTTCCAGCCTACCAACTCAAACATATAAGTAATATGAATGTTTAACCATATGAACAGTACCCCATGCACGTACAATGTGTAAATTCCAACTCTATGTGCAGAGAAATATGTCTGTCATCTGCTAAACTCTGCATGTCTCTCGAAAATCCTGTGCGGTGAATGCAGACCTCCCATAAAACAAACCTTCCAGACAAGGGCGGCCAGCCTCAGCTCTACCTCCACACAAGCAACCCACAATGCACTAAAAGGGCCAATAAATAGGGCTGCTGGCAGGCAAAGGGTGGGGAATGTCCTGAGGGTGAAGAAACGGTGATGTGTGATGGAAGCAGACAGATACGTCTTGCAGATTTGTCAGCTAATTAGCTGTGTTTAATGTTATATTTGTTATTGCAGTTTTCGGGAGCCAGGCAGTTGGCTTACAATGGGGGGGGGGGTGTGATTTGAGATGTTTATAAATAGGCCAGTGGAGCCTGTACAGATGATAAGAGCAAGCCTCAAACAAAGAACCAAACAGATGAACAATGGAACGTAGGAGGGTTTTGGAGGGGAAGGAGGCCCAGAGAGGGGCAACTGAAAAGGCCCACAGTGTAGCCAGACAGAGAGCGAGAGAGACGCGCACACACACAGCACCATGCCGACAGCACCACACTGAAAACAGCATAGCTAATGTGTTTTGCTTGCACTATTTCACAGATCAGCAACTACATTTCATTACCCAGACACCAAAACTTACCTATCTTCCCGCTGTGGGAGAAACAGCTGAAAAGGAACGGTTTTAAGGGAATGGCTCTGGAACCTGGAATAAATAAAAATTTGAAGTGTGATGTATTTCCATGCTTTTGGTTCTTTTAAGTCTGCATTTTAGGTGCTTATGTCACCTACATGAAGGTTACAGTCAACGATTTATGACGTGTGTGTGTGCACGTCAAGCAGTGCTGGTATTAGGAAGGGGGTTGTGCAGAAGGAATAAACCAGTCTTGTACGAAAAACATTAACAGCTAAACTGTAATAGTTATTGCAACTTGCACTACAATATCCTTTTGTAGTGACTGCAATCCTCACACCCCTGAGCTCAGGAAATATCTGAGTCTGTGCAAATAAAGTTTACAATGACCCACAATGTGTTTATTTTATTTAAACCACGTCTTTTCTCAATATTAACCAAGGTTAGATTAGAAAACTGACTCTTTTTTTTTTCTGGGAGACAGGGGGAGCAGTGTCCACTTTGTTTTTCCAAACTTCTAATTCAGGAGTACAGGTTTCCTTTTCCCAAAAGATATACACAGACTTATAATTCATTGCATGTGTCAGTTCTCTAGCAAAGTCAAAAAAAGAAAGAAGGTGGATGAAATTGATGCCTCTCTTCTAGATACTGAGAAGCATTCTGATTTAACTCCATTCCAAGAAGACAATTTTTGCCCACCAGCACATCTGAAGCTCAACAGTAAGCACATTAATTAATTAATTAATTAACAATTAGCTTTATTGGAAGCTTCTCAGAACAGCCACAACTAAGGTCAATGTAGCTGACTCAGGTGTACAATTTATGCATTTCACTGCACAGCTGAAGCTAACATCACCAAAGCAAATACTATATTTATTTTCAAAAATACAGTAGAAGACATGAAAAACATTGCTTGGTCTCACGAGTCTCAGATTCTGCTGCAACATTCATATGGTATGGTCAGAATTTGGTGTATGAAGGCATGGATCCATCCAGCCGTATATCAATGGTTCAGGTTAGTCATGGTGGTGTAAAGGTGTGGGAAAACAATTGCCTGGTACACTTGGGGCCCCTACACTCATGCTATCATGTCAATATGGAAAAAAATCTCTGAGGAATACATGCAGCACCTTCTTGAATCTATGCCACAAAGAATTAAGGCATGTCTAAAGGAAAAAGGAGGTCCAAGATGGTACTAGAAGGTGAATGACCCTATTGAACAATTAGTTGGCACACACTCACTAATAAAGTGAGTGCGTCTTAGCTGCTTCAGTCCAGCCTTTACAGGCCCAACTCTACTTATTATGACATAGCTTATTCGCTTGACTTTTTTTTATTAGATTGCAAAAATTACAGTGTGTCCTCGAGGTATCTGTGTAATATTAGTAAAGCAACAACAAGTGATAAGGTGCAGGAATCCACTTCCAGTTATATCACGTTTGCCAGCAGAATTTAAAACGACAGGCAAAAACAGTACGGAAAACATATCCCACACAGTCTATAATCATCATGGTCAGAGTACAAGAAGATATAACGCATCAAGCTTGGTATTATGTTTGCAGTAAGTCTAAGACGGGATTCTGGCATCATGCACAAAACACAGCTGTTTTAGCCATTTGCAATGCATGCTGTTGCTGTTTGTATCTTGACAGCTTTGTCTCATAGTATTAATGTGCTTAATACCACACAATAGAGAAATGTGACAGGTTTGAATTATGGCAATAGCCCTGAGATTTATTGCCCTTTCCCAACCACACTATGCTGGGTAACTTTGTCCAGACCTCCATCACTGTGGCTTGAGCCATGGTAAAAAAATTTCCCTACAGCCAAGATGATGTTTTGATCGTACAACTAACTGTGCCAGAAAGGCTGATACTGTTTTTCCCTCTTTTTTTTTTTATCCCCATGTGAGACAAAGCAGCACTGTGTATTTTGTAAAGAAGCTAATGATTAATCTTTTGGAACTATTTCAGCATGAACCCACCTCGTCTCTGATGAATACATTGAGCTTGTTTTCACATCCATTTGTCTTCCTTCCTCTGCTTTAATTAAAGTATCCCCCTGCTTGGAAAAGCTCAAGTTGAGAAAAATACACAAAAAATAATGCTAAATTAACTTTTGTGCATTCAAAAATCTGCATGCAAGTGTGACCTGATCTGTTTCGGCACTATTCATCAAGCTGGAACAGGTGCTACAACAACTTAAACATCATGCACACAGCAGATGTTTTAATTTGGGCGTTACTGGTTTTTTACATGAAGAGATTTCATGCAGCCAGTCATCCATATAATGAGCATCAGCGCAAGATCAATAGACTTCATGTGCATGTAGTTTCCTGTAAGAGAAAAAGCACCCTTTGAACTTTAATGCAGGAACATGGATTAGCTGTATGTTTTGTGGTTTTGGATATTCAAGTTGAAAAGATGCTTAGGATAATGAATTGAGTATTTTGAGAAGTCCCACCCCAAACACTAAATAGACTATCACATACATCGGACAGAAAACCTAACACACAAGTATAGGCAAGTGATGCTATAGTGTTTCCATCTAGACAACTTTGCCTAACAATGCCATTTGAGATAGATGAAAAGAAGGAGGCAACATAAATAAGTAATTTAAGGCTTGACTGCATATATCTGCTAACACAGTCGAGCTCTCCTTGGAGTGCATCATTGCACAGTATATGTTGCCCATGTCGAAATCATTATTGGAGCTGTTGCTATTCAAACACTTACAAGCCAGCATGCATGTGAGCGTGCATGAAACATGTGGTCCTATTCTGTGGCTTTTTTCCCACAAAATCCGTGTTTAATGTTAAATCACCCGCTGGTGGCTGTTTGGCACACCACAACGGTGTGAAAAGAGAAAAATCTTAGAAATTGTGGTTTTGACCTGATCTCGTGCTAAAGCTACAACATGGGCCAAAACCACAAGAAGACGTCATAAAGTTTCTTGCTTTTTGATTTTTATTATTAAATTACACATAGATGTCATGTGTGATACAACAATACAAGATGTATTTGCATTCAGAAGTCACTGATATTCTTTTGAAACCTGCAGCTGGTGAGCATTTTTGTTGTTGTAGTTTTAAAGTCAGACTGATGAAACAAGTAGATGGATGAAGTCACTCTTAGGCAGTTAGCAAAATAAATTTTTTTCTAGAGCTCTGTGTTCTAAAGTTTTACATTTTGTGAAGCACACTTAATTTTATTGGTTACTAGCCTAGCCTAACATAGTTATATAGCCTTGTAGCTATGTTATCACAAAGACTGAAAGGGTAAAATACAGCTGGACAAGGGGGAAAGAAGTTTAACGTGTCATTGCTTGCCTGTTTAATACGTACAGAGTTAGAAGTGTGTGCTATGTGAGCTCTAGAAAGGGACTGCAATAGTCTGTATGTTAAGCTAACTGGCTCCAGGAAGTAAAGTTCTTTTCTTCAGGCAGTATTGTTGCAACAGGCTTCAGCAAGATCTCTCTTCCTCAGTGCAGGTATTTCTGAAAGGTATTCCTCAAGTTAAACTTTATATTTTCTACACATTTGCCCTATTTATACTGTTTGTAAATGAAAACTTTATCTTTTTAAAAATATTTTTCAATACTATGCAGCAGTTGCAGCACAGTCGCCAAAGCTAATGAAGAGGCCCCAAAGCCACTTTATCAACTAGAGCCAGTTCTTTCCAAAGGAAATACAACCTATCAGGATTTTCAGGTTTGATATTAAACTTGTCATTTCTTGCTTCTTCAAGCACTAAATTGTGTCTGTTATGTTGTGTATGTAAGTTGCGACCACAGGAAGTGACTGTTGTCTAAATACTGAGCTAAAGTTTTGGAAGTACTTTTATAGGTAATTTAACAATAAAGGCATTGGAGGTGCATCAGCAAGAAAGTTAGTACTGTTTTTTAAAAGGTTCAAAATCAACAGTATCTCTTCACCACTAATAGCGTAGACTTAGGCCTCAGTCATACAGGCCTAGTCAGCAATCTTACTTTTACTTTGAAGGCAAACAATCCCCATTTCTGGTTTGTGTCACACTTTTTACAGTTGTCTACTACTTAGTGAGAAGTTGGCAAGTATGTGCGGACACATCCTCTCTACAAACTGCACCACAGTAATCTGCTAGGGATCAATACAATCAGAAGGAAGTTCTCAGTGGAGCGCTGTATACCTCTTTCACCAAACAGTTTCACTTTGCCACTGCCAGCAACCTCCAGCAACCAATTGTCATTCGGTTAGGGAATACTCATTCCTCGCGAGCAACGAGTGGCTGCCTGGCAGTCCCCGACCAGTCTCTAGGCCTCTGTCACTGAGGCCTTATGAAGGTTGAAGGAGGTCTTGCAGCAGCAGGTATGCATGTCCACTTTGAAGGGCCTTCCTATTCTTCCCTTACCTTAAAATCGTCTTATCTTTAATCGCAAAGTGTAACACCGAGTGCTTAAAATGTTTCAGTGTTCACAGATAACCAGAGGTCAGTGACTGGGCAATAACCAGAACAATCAATAACGCTACAGCAAATGACACACATGCACCTGGATGCACTCTGAAGTTGACACATCAGTGTTAGTATGTCATTCATACTTTGAAAGAAGGTGGAAGTTGGGAAACTATTTTTAAACAGAAGGTGTTGCAGAAGCTTTCCTTGGAAGAAAAGAAGTGATCTAGACTCAACAGTAAATCCTGACAAAGGGCTTTTTAACTTCCGTGTTTTCTCATGTCTCCTTCACTGAAACTCAAAAATGTTTTTTTGACGTCATTCTTCTGCTGACACCCACTCAGTGTAACTAAATCACAGCAAAGGTTATGTGCATCTATCAGCCTGAAGATATATGTCCTGTTTATTGCCCATAAAAATTAGCATTTCCTCCCCTGCCGTCGTCTGTTCCCTTGTACAAACGTCCATTTCAATACTCCAGACTCAGCGAGGCTGCTGATTCACAGCTAAACGTCTTATACAGCCATGCAGCAGACACAAGCTCTATGTGCTGATCAAGAGTCATGAAGATAGATCCACAGGCTCTTTGTTCTCGATTGGAAGAGATCCTGATCACTTCTTGTTTCTCTTCCAGTCAGTCCCTTCACAGTTCCTGTGTGCCTGCTTCAGTTGTTCTAAAAATGGCTTCAGAGGAACCCACATGGGCAAGTCTTCAGGCATCACTTTAAATCAATTCAATTTTATTTATCTAGTGCCAAATCACTCCAAAACATTCACCTCAATGTAACATAGCATATTCACAATAAAAAGACACTACTGTTTTAAAATGCTGCATGTCCCTGTCAGGAGGATTCTAGGCACAAGTATGCATTTTCATAAATCAATTCCTTTTGTGATCAGAACTGGTTTAGCTTATTCTTGGTTGCATGTTTATATAACACACTATTCAGCATGAGGTCAGTATGTTGTTGAAGCCAGTGGAAGGCTGTTGAATACTGAGATATGACATAAAATATAAAGAAATCCAGCAGCTGATTCATGCGTTGCACTCTCAAGTGGCACCACAATTTGTCAGCAGAGAAAGCAGAGCTGTTTGGGCTGATCGTACTCAGGAGCTTCCCCCTCAGACAGAGTGTGTATAAAAGTTGCTCAGCGTCTAAGGGAAATTTAACGTGCGGCGCTGACCCTGACAGTGTCATCTCATTGGCTGATGACTTGTGAGTGACAAGTCATCAGCCAATGAACATTTCCTGGATAATCCTTCCTTCTAATTCTAACAGTGGCTATAATTTACATAATACAGTACCAGTCAAAAGTTTGGACACACTCACCCATTCATATGATTGGGAAAGTGTGTCCAAACTTTTGACTGGTAGATCATGATAACATAAATCATGAAGTTCTCATGATTTATTCAGGCCATAATGTCATAAGAAAAGTGTTTCCTGACTTCACAAAGCAAGGGAGCTGAAGGCCGTTTTCCCCATAGACTTCCAGAAAACTGGAAGCCTTTTTGCAACTAGAAGAATTGCCCCCTGCAAGTCTTTAGAAAGAATTTAGGTTTAAGTCACTTCAGCACTAGCTTCACTTTTCAGACCTGGGAACTGCATCAATTTTTGTATTGTCAGACCTATTAAAACATCACAGAAAAGATCAGAAAACAGGACTTCAAATAAATCCTCTTTCAACCTAGAATTAAGGTTCATTAAGGAATAGTTGGCAGTCATTTAAAATGAATGATTGATTTGCAGCAAAAATTATAATATCCATCCATCCATTCTCTTAATAATAATAATTTGGATAATTTTAACATTTCCTCTACAGCTTCAAAGTTTGGATTTAGTAATGAGTAAGCAGGGTGTTCTGAGCACAAGTCATCATTTCTCCTACTTCAAAGTCTTCCTGTGTAGCTGCAACAAATTTAAAAGAGGACTTATAGTAGTGTATCTGTACCTTGACAGCACTGGGGAAGTGCAGTAAAAGTTTGTTTCCTGAAAAAACTGAATGAAGAGCTCTCTTAACAAGATCGAATAAGCTCTGCACCTAAATGAGCAGTTTGCTCCAAGTCTGACCGTGATTAAACATGATGGATATCATTAAAAAGTAATGAGCATGTTCTATGTACACTCCTTATCCGTCCAATAATAGGCTTAAGAGATGACTGCAGCACACTGCAACTGAATGATGAGCAGAGCTAGAAAAACATCAGCTGACAGGAGGTTGGTTGTTGGTTGACTGGCTGACAGCCAGGGGCTCCTCTTTATGGTTCACCTCCATTTGCAGGCTAAACAAGTCTATTTTGCAGATAGTGCATACAGCATTTATTGTGAAATTTACAATGCTGGTGCACATGAAGAAATTCTGTGTATACACACACACACACAGCAGGCAGTTGTTGTAGTGGATGGTAGACCACAGGTTGTAGGCAGACAGCCAGCGAGTCAAAATGAGGCCCAAAGTAACCGCTCTGAAATGAGCACTTTAGAGGACAGCCAAACCACGACATCAAACACACAGACACACACAGTGAGTGAGAGGAGAGACACACTGGATCCAAAGATTTTTTAGCAATGTTGTGTGCAGACCAAAGCCTTCTAGAAAAAGTTTAGAGGGACAGCAATTTCTCCTGACCGCTCCACTTTCCAGTTTATTGGGAAAGTCTTTGAGAATGCAGCAATGCAGCCCATGTCAGAAACACGAACTCTGGTTTCTCCTGGATATTGTTTCTGTTTGGTCATGTTTAAAAGTTTACTAGTCCTGGTAAAGTCAGGTTGTGTCTTCCAAAAACTCTTAAAACCCCATAATATTTCCATTTCACATTCCACAAATGTGAGAACACAGTTTTTATCTCCAAATGAGTTTCTTTCTTTGCATCATGATATGACTTTTTTGGAATACAATGGTCTCCAAAGCCTATGATAATGTAATACTGTATTTATATTTTTTTTTCTGCAGCACTGTTTGGTAGCTGACTTTCTTTTTTTTCCCCTAAGACATTCATCATCTGTCTTAAAAAGAAAAAAAAAACTCTTTGTCTACAGGGATTGTTTTCTGTAAATAGAAGCTGTCAGCTAACAGGGGCTGCTATATGGAGGTGAAATATGACTACAGCACCCAAAAGACAAAAACTCTACTTTCTTTCCCTGCACTGAAAGACTCGTCTGCCAGCAAAGGTAGCAGTACATCCAGGCCCAGAGTCTGGTTGGTGACTCCCCTGGCAACCACTAGTCACCGTGGACAAATTTGTATTCTGGTTAGCAGGTGGTTGCTGGAGGTTGCTGGCAGTCCTTAGGTGAAATCAGTCACATAGTTTGGAAGACCCCAACAGTAGCGAATCCGTGACAAGTGAGAAAGGAAATAGTTTGCCTTCAAAGTAAAAGTTGTGCCTTACTGCTGCAGCCAACTTTGAAGGCAAACAGTCTCCATTCAGCAATTAGCTGACAAGTGTTTGCTGACAAACTGGCATCGTTCATGCATGCAATGGATGACTGCCACAATCTGCTAGACACCAAAGCAATCACAAGGAGGTTTTTTGGTACAGCACCTTTTTTGTGACCAATTCACCTAGTAACAGTCAGGGACCACTTGCCAGGCAGGGAATATCTATTTTTCCCTAGTGACTGGTCCTCTATGTCTGACTGAGGCCTTACATGCCACTTATATGAGACTATTGGTCAAAAGGTAATGCATTATTTGTTACTTAATTTCCCTGTTCAAAGTAGTTTCATGCTATGTGATGCATTACTTTTGGGTAGTTATCGGGTAAAAATATACATGTAACACTGAATCCCCACATATCATCACAAATCTCTATCTTATAAAATATAATAATCAATCAATTAATAAGTATGCATGTATGGACCTACAAGAAAAGTCTGCATGAAAAGGCCCATTTGATTTTTCCCCCCATCCATCCATAAGGCACATAATGTGTGTGTGTGTGTGTGGGGGGGGGGGGGGGGTTTTTACTGAGGAAC
>VUQJ01023136.1:33796-43838 GCA_015108635.1 Andinoacara biseriatus
GGGAAATAGTGTTGGTGTGTGTGGGGGGGGGGGGGGGGGGTTTCTAATGCAGAACTTACATAACTCAAGTTACTTAATAGTTTGATTCGTCACTAATGTGATTACTGAATTTAGAAAGAGCAATGTGCTACTTTGTAATTCATGCATTACCCCAAACACTGCTGCAGTAGGAGACTGCAATGTCTCCCTAAGATATTACATTCTGAATATTTTTCATTTCAAATGCATGAAATTTTTTTACACAAAGCTGTATAAGTTGCAAGCAGTTGTGGCTATTAAAAAAAAATACACATTCAGATGATGTTGTCTGTCTGAGCACTTCTCTCCCACAATTCCTCAGAGAGAGTCTTGTTTCTCTAAAAGCTTTCATGCTGTTCCAGAAATTTAGGAGTTCCTGCTGTCTGCAGTCCGAGAGTTCCCTGAACTGTGAGGTCAGTGGGAGGGAGAAGTGGTTCAGGGTTGGAGCCAAAGCCAGAGACAGACCAGAGGCCAGAGCATTATGAAACACAAAAATACACAGCTGTGAGTGGACAGCCTCCCAGTGTTCAACAGCTCACTAATCCCTCTTAGATCTGCTCATCAGCGCCAGACAGTGCCCACCCAGTTGCGCTGCTGCATCTGGTGGAACCAAACAGTGGAATAATCTTGGCTTACGGCCACACCAGAATGGAGCAGGGAGCCCACGAGGCAGAAGTCCTGGGCTCCTTTGCTGAATCCCATTTGTGATACTCTTTTGCTGTGATGCTTTTGCTTGCTTTTGCTTTACTTTAAAGGGAAATCGTTGTGGGTAGAATCACATCAAACTATTAAGTAACTTGAGAAAGTTGTATATCTAATTCTAATTATTCTATCAAATTCAGCTAATTATTTTGTTGAAGTCATTATAGTGTATTCCAGAATTCTATTTTCTTAAATAAGCAAAGTTAAAGGTGAAGAAAACAAGGCTGTTACACAATTACTGTGTTTAAACCCAATAAATTCCTAACTGGATTAGGTGCAAGAGGATTTGTATGGCCTCCCCAGACTTACCAGCTCTAATAAAAACAAACAGCTGAAAAGGACTGCATAGCTCAATATGACTTAATCCCAATGTATCACATGCACACACTGACATTATTGTTTTGATCATTATTGTATGAATACATTCTGGCTTGTGGTTTCATAATTATTCATTTAAAAGTGGCCTTAATTCATAGTGCTTTGCCCATGCTTTCAGAATATCTCAGCAATGCCTGTTAAAAAAAATTGTTTGTGTGTTTATCCACCTGTTTTGGTATTGTTTTCTCAGTATAACCTTAATGCAAGTTAATCTGGTAAATAGGTCTTTCATACTAGTGCAGCACCACCGGAGAGATGATTAAGTACCACTATATAACTTATAAGCAACCCCAAACATCAAAAACAAAATGAGTACATATGGGGGACACTTTTAAATGCACTATGCAGGAAAAATTGCGCAATAATAATTTTGCCACCAAAAGACAGAGAGGCTATTTAATCACTCACATTCCTAATGGAAGTCACCCCAATCTTCTGGATTTTATTAACACTAAAGGCCTCATGCAAGGCGACCTGATTTGAACTCCTGTTACAAAAGGCAACAATTAAATTTCCCTTGAGATACAAGGAAAATTCAAGAAACGTGCCATAAAACTACTGCTAAAGCATACAGCTGAGGTGGATGTTATTGAAAAGGATACATTACAAGGTTGACCTGAGGTCAGTGCTCATTCTGTCACTGGGGACAAGCTAACAGGAGAGCAGTGGATGGAGGCAGCTGTCTGTTTTCCTCCCTGCGCTTGAGTTACTCTGTACCTCCTCTTTAAATACACCCAGTACCAAGACATGAGTCCTTTTTACTTACTCCAGGAATGTTACCAAGCTATGTAGGCATGTACTGTGCAATATAACATGAAAAAAAACAAGGTATGTAAGAATATTTCTGTTTTAAACAAAGCAAAGTACATGTTAGATTAGAAGCAATGAGTATTTCTTGTATACATTGCACGAAAAGCAGTGTATTAACAGAAACTGTAGAAGAAGAAAAAAAAACAAACCCAAGAAGGAAATTTAATTTTATAGTTTCCTTTCACTACTTTAAAGCAGATGTGTGCTTCAGCAGTTGAATTGTGAAATTCCCTGAGGAGTTGCTTAAGGGGTTGTGGAAATATCTTTCAGTTCAACAAAATGTACAAAGAAAGAATTATTAGACAATATGAAACTGCCAGAAAAGTGGTTGCCACATAGTGGAATATTGTGTATTGCTTGATTATTGATGTATTTGTTACACAACTGTAGATGGCAGATCATATATCTATTCTTTATTTTACGTCTTCAGTTACGGATAGTTACATTAACACTTTCCTTCACTCTATTCCTCATAGGAATATCTGCAAACATTTTTGTTCTGCAGTTTTGCATTTTCTTGGCAACTGACAATAATGTTGGTTCAGGTAACTCAATGTCAAACTAAACCCCGATCCCAGCAGTTTAGCTTTCTCTCTGTGTGCCAGCTGACATCAGCTGACCAGTCAGCTGATAATCTTCTATGCAGCCGATTGGCTAATCAGCTTTTTTCTAGCCTGTCCACTGTCCAATTCAGTTCAATTCAATTTTATTTATATAGCGCCAAATCACAACAAACAGACGCCTCAAGGCACTTTATATCTTAAAGGTAAAGAATAATTACAGAGAAAACCCAACAATCAAAATGATCTCCTATGGGCAAGCACTTGGGGACAGTGGGAAGGAAATACTCCCTTTTAACAGGAAGAACCCTCCGGCAGAACCAGGCTCAGGGAGGGGCAGCCATCTGCTGAAACCGGCTGGGGCTGAGGGGAGGGAGATAGGACAAAAGACATGCTGTGGAAGAGAGCCAGAGATTAATAATAACTAATGATTAAATGCAGAATGTTGTATAAACAGTGAAAAGAGGTGAATGAATTCTCAGTGCATCATGAGAAGCCCCCCAGCAGTCATGGTCTGTAGCAGCATAACTAAGGGATGGTTCAGGGTCACCTGACACAGCCCTAACTATTAACTTTATCAAAAAGGAAAGCTTTAAGCTTAATTTTATAAACAGAGAGGGTGTCTGTCTCCCAAATCCAAACTGGGAGCTGGTTCCACAGAAGAAGGGCCTGAAAGCTGAAGGCTCTGCCTCCCAGTCTACTTTTAAATACCCTACGTACCACACTCGACACTGCAAGCCACTGAGCAACCCACCTCCACCACAGCTCCTCCTTTCACTGATGCCTGCTCTATTCACAGAAACAACTAACTTTGATTATAGTGGTCCTGATTGAAACAAGATAATATCTGCAGTACATGGTGGTGCAGTGGTTACTGTCGTCATCTGGCAGCAGGAAGGTTCTTAGGTCTAATTCCATCAGCTGTGTGGCCTCTACATGTTCTCCCAGGGTGGCCTCTACATGGGATCTCTCTGGGTAAATGGTAAATGGTAAATGGACTAGTTCTTATATAACGCTTTTCTACTCTGACTGAGCACTCAAAGCGCTTATACAACACAGTACTCTGGCTTTTTCCCACAGTCCAAAGACATGCACATTAGGCTGACTACTGAGTTGGATATGTGAAAGGAAACGGATGGATCTACAGTACATATCGATTCATGTGTAGTATTGTCACCCTACATTATAAATGGGGCATTTTATAGAGGAAAATCTCTGAATGCATTAATGCCCTGATTTTATTTTGAAAGGTCGCAAACTGCCATTTCTGCATCAAGTTAGCTATAAAATCTCCCGGTGAGTTTTCACATCTTCCTAAAAAAAAAAATCTCAGTACAACTTTATTGTTTTTGCTTGTAATTGGGAAGGTAAATTACTCACATAAACATGTAATGTGGGTTAATTTTACTATATTTAAATTAGTGAACCTGAGAGTTTGGGTAAAAATGCATCAAATTTGCATGCGGCACAAGGTGACAGTGTAGCTCACTACGATAATGTGTATCTGTGGAAGTGTAGCTGTTAGTGTGAACCATTTGGTGACCTTGTAATATTACACAGGTGGTGAGAGCAAACACAAGGCTGCTTATTTCTTCATTACTGCAGATGCTGAGAGCGTGTGCAGCACAGAAATAGCAGATAATGTTCTACCTTCAACAATGGTTTTTTTGTATGTGTGCTGTTGGTTGCACCATATTCAGCTTATCAAACAGGTGTGTCTTTCTTGTTACAAAATGCAACCCACTGCATGTGAACGGTTACTTATCCACTGTAGTGGATCATGGTCATGCTTAACACAAATGCGTGTGTGTATGTGTGTGTGTGTGTGGGGGGGATCTATTAAAGTACTTAATGGATATGCCAACTTTACAGTACTGTACATAAATTATAGTGCTTGACTTCTTCTTCCCAGAGTGTTCACTTGTGGACATTGTACCTTTATCAGCACTGATTAGAGTAAAAGACATTTCTTCGCTCTGGCAGATGTGTTATTTGCTGTTTTCCTCCAAGGCATACTGCTCATTTCAGCATAGATATGAGAATGAGCCAGGGCAAAGAAAATATCAGCACTGTTCATGACATTATTTGTCTCACAAAGCCCAAATGTTAATGAATCTTTGGAGAAAATTAGATGACACAAACAGATGGGAAGGAACTACCAAAAACCTGACATCAAAAATCTTTCCAAAGCATAATTTGTCCCATCGGGGAAACACACACAGACACCAGCTTAAAGGATAAGCTTATGTTGTGTTATATTAATCCAGTCTCCACTGCCCCCTCCCCCCCCCCCCCCCAGCAGCATCATCAGTTATGCATTCACCTATACCTAGCCCACCATTTGAATATTTTAAAATCTTATTTATATTCACATTTCTAATTGCACAACCCTGAATGGCAAACACATAAGCAGCACACACAGAGACGCTGCTTTTGTTAGTCAAACTCAGTGACACAAACACAAATCCTCCAGAGAACCGAGGAAAAAAGTGTCTTTCAATTTAAATTTTTTGTGACCACTACAGAGGACGTAAGGTCTCTGGAAGATGTTACCACACTGAAAGTCTGACAGGATGACAGACCTCGGTGTAATGGAAAACAAAGACAAGCTGTACAGAACATACTGATGTTTATATTAAGAAGGATGATAGCTCACCGTGCCCGAGCTCTGCTCGCTGGCTGCAAATGTAAATATTATGCAAACCATTGCTCTTGTTTGTTTTTTATGGTGTGGCTCTGTGCATGCAACTTTGTTGTACGTTTCCTTCATTAAAACCTGTACGTTTCAAAAGCACATTTATTAGTTATTTCCTTTTTCTTGCTGTCTAATCGTATGTATTAATGCAGCCATCTGTCTGAAATGAAAGCGTTGATAGTGAATACGAAGAGCGCCTCCACCCTCTTCTATCCACTCTTTTCCCTGCCCTTTAAAAATGAGGAGACGTCCAAGCCGCTGGACGGAGTTGCCTGGTCTGCAGTAAACCATAATCTCTGCCACAGACTTAATGAGCTTAATGTGCACTCCCAGGCCTCTGAGCTTAAAAGGAGTGTGCACAACACAGTGCTGTGCAGTTTCCTTCTATGTGTTTGCGTGCACGCAGGTCCTCACATAAATATTTTTTAAGTCAAATAAGCACTGAGTTCTGTCTGCTCCTGTGAAAGATCTTTTTTTTTTTTCTTTTTTTTTTAGACAACCTAATCTTTCATTGTTTCATTCTCTCTGCAAAAGGACCTAAGACCAAAATCTGATTAAATATTTCAGACTTTCAGAGTGTCCGCAGATGCTGCGGTTTATTCATTATCATTAGGCTCACATTACGTGTCTGAGACCATCTGGTGCCAAAGTGACTGTGCAAACAGATGACTTGCATCCAGCGCTGAATGACGCTGAGTGTAGACGAGCATTTGTAAACAACCCCTATGTTGTGATGCAGCCTAACATATTTAAGGGAACGTAAATTCAGACCAGAACCTTAGAGTGGATCAAGGCTTCCAAGAAGAACAGATTTTTATTTTTTTTTAGCGTGATTAGGGATAAACTGTGTTTAGTCCCAAGACTCACGACACACGCTGCCCACTTTCTCCCTGCTGCAGTAAATGCCAGCATCACATGCAAAAAATGAGTTTTCCCTGCTTAAACCTGCAATCAAGAGTTTAAATAAAGAATTTGTTCTTGTTCATTTTGAAAATGAAACTGTGTTTGAATATATATCTCGTCAGCTATTACAAGCCATACAAGCCAGAACAGAAAACTGTGGTAGGCAATAAAAAAAAAGAAAAGAAAAAAGAAATCAACAATAACCTTTCAGCATATTGTAATTCAAACAGCCTGAGAAAAAAAATAGATTCCAACACCTCCCCAATCTACCTGTAAAAATAAAAATTGAAAGAAAGACTTTGGTCAAACACGGGTCTTTCAGGTGAGCAGTGCAAAGTGTTCAAAAGTCTTCCAGGGATGTCAGATGTTGCAAAATGGTTAAAAGCAGAGCAGTGTTTGAATGCTGAATAAAGTAATTCTAACAATCACATGCATAGGCCTGTGCTCATCTTGTGAACAGAGAGGGTGGAAGAGCAGTGCTGCGGGAGGGGGTTATTTAGTCATACTTATGATGTATATTTTTCTTTGTTTGTAGAGTTCTTCTTATCATCACTTTAAGTTCTGCATGACTAACGTCATGAAATAATTAACATTCACCTCTCACAGCCAACTTTGAATCTCCTGGTCAATTCAAAAATAGTCAAATTCTGATGATAACTGACTGTTTAAAACAAGGATTTTGAAACGACCATATTGTAAAATATATAGTGCATGCATTCAGCCACCTTACCAGATTAAACAAAAAATCAAGTTACACTAGAAATGGTGGCTTGATCTACTGCAGTGGATGTGCAGAGCAGGTGAACTTGAAACAGCTCAGCTGTCAGAATTGTTCATCCAACCAAAATGCTCTTGCAGACCCCAATTTACATGACAGCACCGTAAGTGTACTGGTAAAAAAAAAAATTCAAGGAACAATTTTTAATCAGAGTATAGCATCAAGCCAATTAAACATCTGGGAAATTGATCTGGTCAGTTAAGTAGCAGAGGGGGGTGTTAATCAGTTTCAGCTACTTTGGTGTTAATGAAATGAACAACAGGTGAACTAGAGGAGCAACAATGAGACAATCCCCAAAACAGGAATGGTTTTACAGGCTGACGTTTTTCTCCTCCTTATCTTTTCTGACTGTTTGTTCACTAGTTTTGCATTTGGCAAGGTACAGTCACTACTGATAGCCTGAGGCAATACCTGACCCTACAAAGGTTGCACAATTAGTCTAAATTCTCCAGGCTGGCGCGTCAATACGTGCCAATTCCAGAAGGTTTGCTGTGTCTCCCAGCACAGTCTCAAAAGCAGGATCGATATATGTTCCATTGTGTAAGGAGGCACAGGATGAGCACTGCCAGAACCCTAGAAAATGACCTCCAGCAGGACACAGGCACAAATGTCTCTGGCCATACAATTAGAAGCAGGTGTCAAGTCGCACATCTGACTGGCAAGGAGCTCAGTGATGCCCTGGTCCAGATCTATGAGGAGGGCCCCCGGGATGCCATCCGACGCCTTATTAGAAGCAGGCCCCAATGTTTTCAGGCATGCTTACAAGCATGTGGGGCCATAGAAAGTACTGAGTACCATTTTGAGTTGTTACAATCAGTTGCTGCATCCTTTTTTCACTTTTGAATTTTGGAATGTTTTTGAATTCAGCCCTCTGTATCATCAGTGTAGATATCCAGCATGATTTTTTTTTTCCATTAAGATCTAATGTGTTTTCAAAGTGGCCCTTTATTTATTTATTTGTGAGTAGTGTATAATACAAAAAGAAAAAAAAAACTCATTCTGTTTGACATCAGGTTGCCTGGCAACCACCAGGTAACATAATGGCTGAGAATGATTTTGGCCTTTATGCACCGACAACAACTTATGAAAGGACTCTATCTTTAAATTTCACAGTAATATCTTATTTATATTCCTGCCTAGCAACCACCAAGCGATGACCCATTTTTATCATATAAAAATCTACCACCCCTATCATTTTTTTAAACTTTTCTCAATATGATTAGAAACAGCACGAACGTGTCAAACAGTACTGTAGCACGGGCATGTACTGGCTAAATAAATAAAGCTGGTTTAACATCAGCAGGTTTTTGCATCAGTTTATTAAATATATATATATATTTTAACCCACATTTAATTAGTCATTCCTTCATGAATACCAGTGAGGTCAATGCTGCCCCTTCTCTTAATTGTTTCTTATTTAAAGTTGGTCTCAATAGCTTTGAGAATAACCTTTAAGGACATTCTGAGCTATTTAGAGATACTTGCAGTACTAAAATACTGATTTATGCCATTGAACAATTGAATATGATCAGTTTTCAGAAGCAGGCAGGAGTGATGCTCGCATGAATAAGCACTTTGTGTTCCAAGGACAACGTGACAAATTCTGAATGTCTTATCAGACAAAGGAACACAGTCAATGGTGTAATCACTGGAACAACATCTCTGTCTCCAGGGCGATGCTTTCACAGGAAGTGCAGCGAGTGTGTGCTGTTCCACTGCAGCGCCTCAATTAGCTGAAAAGTAATGATAAAAGACAGAGATAGGCGGGAACAAGAAAAATAAACACTTTACGAGAACTGTGGGGATTGAAGTGATACTTCATTTACCAAGTGGCCGTTTTCCACCTAGTTACCAAACTGCACTATTGCTGCGATTTTGTCCAGGCTTGACTCTTTTTCATTACGGCTTTATTTTGCTGGATAGTTGTAACGTTGTTCATATTTTTCCTGCTTGGTCCAATCCTTCTGTAACACTGACTAATAAACTAACACGCCCTTGTACTTGTACCCGGATCTTGAGTAACACTGCTTTTAATATATATAGCACAGAGTTCTTAGTTGTTAATAGCTGACAGAGTTGGTGCAAAGGGAACAGTTTAGCTCACAGTTTCCTGTATGACGTCAGTTATCTGATTAAACTTAATGTTCTCAAACATCACAGTTCTCGGTATCTCTGACTGCCTGTAACTACTCCACAGAAATTATGCTGATCCAGCTACTTCATTTCTTTGAAAGTGGCACAAGAGACTAATGTTCAGCACTCTCAAAGCCCAGGGGTGCTCACTGAAAGACTGCAAGGCATTCTGATTTTCTACTGTGCATTCCAAATTTTTTTTTTTTCTTTTGCATTTTTGTTACACGCCTTTAATCCATTACTTACATTGGAGAACTGGACGAGCACACAGACACTATATTTCTTCAGATATTAATCTGCTTCACTTAAACACTGTGTTTCTCTTCAGGACTTTGTTGTTGTGTCCCTCATTCCCTAAGGTGAGCACAAAATTTACTTTCTCTTTATGTATGACTCTTGTGTGGCCATAAAAAAAGCTGTTGTTATATGGTACTGTAAATACCCCAAATCACTATATTTCTGCTATAAAATAATGACATTATCGCAATTGTGGCATATTTCATCTTGAAACACCTCTGCCTTTAAATAAAGGAGTTAATAACTTTGCTCATTAACTTGTAACAAAATAATGTCTGGTAAAATTAGCTTCCGTTTACACAAATTAATTAGTCACAATAATCTAATTTAAATGGTTGCTTTTTTATGTCACTGTATTATAAGCCTGAAATCTGCTTTGAACTGCAAACAGTTTGCATTTTAATGATTAATCTTCTTAGCAAACTCCAGCTGCTTTGTCAACAGGACAAAGGAACTTCATCATTCTGCTTTTATTGTAATTTTTCCCAAAACTGATTATAAGCTTTGCTGTATTACAATTTTTTCTTTATGTGTTTAGCAGAGTAGAAGCCCAAAGTCTCTGCCTTTGGGCTTCTGAATGTAATGTTTGTTTTCTTTCTTTTGGAGACGTGGAGGCCTTGGATTTAATCTGCATTAAAGAGAACGTCAACAAAAAGCTATTGTAAGAATGGATCTAGGAGATTACTTTTACTTTCTCTCTAATTTAAAAAAAAAAAAAAAAAAAAAGAAAAAAAAATTATTTATTTAAAAAAAAAAACTATTTTTTTT
>VUQJ01023137.1:2063-13934 GCA_015108635.1 Andinoacara biseriatus
GAGGACAGCTGAAAAGTTGTTTCTGAACAATAAAAGGTTGAATCAAATAGTGTAAAATGTACATGATTTCAGTGTGAAAAACCACAGTGTGAAGTCATAGCGTAATAAACTGAACATTTTAAAATTTCTCACCTGTAAAGATTTCTGATATCCAGTCCTTAACAGGCTCAGACCTTTATTTTGGAGGGACTACAAAAACACGTTTTCATGCTTTAATTGTGAAAAGACTTGTTTTCATGGTGATACATTGTGTGTGTGAGAGAGAATGAGAGGGAGGGAGAGACCGTTTGTTTTAGTGAATTAGATGTGAATAAATGAGGATTTAATCAGGACTTTTTTGTTTCAAAAATAAATAAAAATTAGGACTTTATTGGTGGGCAGACTCTGGGGGTACAAAAAGATCGCTAACACGCTGAAAGAGCTCATTGGTCAGCTCGTGAAGCTGGATTTAAACATGAGCTCGCTGAAAATGACAGAACAGATGGAGACATGTTGAGGACATTTTGATCCACTTCTGGACCTTGAGAAAACATCTTTCTTGTTTCACACAGGTTGCAGTCAGTGACAGGTATAAAGCTGGCTCTGTTTAAATGTGACAGGTTGTCTCTGTTTTAGATTCTAACCTGTTTGTGAGTGACTGTATTGACATATGAATGAAGGGCCTCTGTCCTCTGAAGCCCACATGGTCTGACCAGCAGGTTAGAAAACATTTGAAAGGAAAAGTGGGTGTAGTTTCAATAGGAAGCATGTAAGTGTGAACCGCTAAACTGTGAGCTGGGCTGGATTCAAATCTGATTGATATGAGCTGAGAGAAGCAGCTGTAAAGTTAGCCCCAGACTGCTTTTCTGGTGTTGCTACTGGAGATCAAAGTGAAGTCACCTCAGCTCCTCAGGTATGGAACTGAGCTGGTGCTGAAAGGTGGAGCCTGACACAGCACACAGGTGAGCATCACATTTAGAGTATATTTAATCACCATTAACCCCATGGGACAAGGGCAGCTCAAACAACTCTGAAGGGGAACTATAGCAAAACATGAGGATGTGGCCTATTGCCACTTGCTGCAGATAACACACCGACAGGAAGTACCTTTATCTGAAACTTTATCTTAGCGATATCCAGCCTAAAGATGCAGGCGAGTTACCTGGTATCTGATGGGCTCGTCCTTCCTCCCCACTGGAGCAAAGTAGATGGTGGGAAACCTGCAGGCAGACACATGGACATCAGACTCACACCTGGCGAGGATCGAAGCGTGTCACAGGAAACCTGAGTCTCACCCTTGAACGTCGTAGCCCAGCGGCACATCGTTGGCCACAGCGTTCATCTTGGCAATGATGATGTTGGGGTCAGAGTGCAGCTGAAGAAACATTGATGAAGGTTCAATGATGATTTCACACAGAAATAAACCAACAGCGTCTCGTTCAGTACAACATGTGGGTGTAGTGGGTGGAGCTACAACACATTGATCACCACCTCACAGGTAGCAGGTCTGAGAACCAGTGCCAGTTTGAGCAGGACACCCTCTGATGTCAGCTGGAGGAGCATCTAACTGAACTCAGGTGAGGCTGAGTTTCTTAAATTTCACATGACCTGGTGCAGATGAAGTGTGGGGCAGAGCCTGAATACAGCTGGGCTGTGAGGAGCTGCAGGTGGGCTCACCTGCACCCCTATCAGGTAGCACCTGCATTACACTTTCAGACAGGGATGCGCGGCAAACATGACATTACAGCAGACTGTTTTTGCCGTGCTTTGTGTGGTTTGTCGAGCACCTCCTTGACTGTGCCACCTTGTGCTCAGAGCAGGGACGGCCCCGCCCATTCTGTGAGGCATCAGCTTTCCTGATGCTGACAGATCTGACATCTGTGAGTTGTTCTTCTGTTTTTGCTGTTTACTGACAACCAGTGAACAGCTTCAGGGTACATTACTGCCACCTCCTGGCAGCAGAGTTGTGTTTAAAAAACAGAACAAAAAAAACAGGTGGAAAGGAGGAGTGAAGTGCTGACTTCACAGGTGCTCCTCAGTGGGTCATGTAGACATATGAAGGATAAAGTCCAGGAGAACTTTTAGGACGTCACATGTTTAAAGCAGAACCACAGAAGCTCCTCAGAAGCTTTTAGTTCAGGTAAAATTAGGTTTGAGGGCACTGCACAGGGCACACCTGTGTGCTTTAGTATAAAAGCGTGAACTGTGTGATGCAGAGGACTTTGGGTCATGTCATTTCCTTTTTATGAATGAGTGAGCGTACCATGTCAGCGAGCTCTTTGTAGACCGGCTCCAGCTTCTTACAGTGAGGACACAACGGAGAGAAAAACTGGATCAGAACGTCTTTATCTGGGTCGTTCACCACCTGATCAAATGACTCCGCTACCACCACCTAAGGCACAAAGGTCAGAGGTTAAAAGGAGAACAGAGATGTCACCGCTGATGGAAACACAACAGGATTTGGGGTGTTTTTTTGCCCTCACTTTGACAGCTGCAGAGTTCTTTTCAGGTACTGGTTCTGACTTGATGTAACGTTTGAGTCGACCTGCAAAGTAATCTTCCAGAAACCTCTGCAGAGACGCACCGTCCCTCCTGAAACACACACACAAAGTTACCTGCTGGTGCTCTCACCTCATTTTTTCACTGTGTATGAGGTCAGGAAGCTGGGAAAAGTGCACCCACAGTGCACTCAGCAGGTATTAGACTTGGATCAGGTGGCTCCAATTTAGTCGGACCCCCCCCCCCAAAAAAAGAAAAAAACCTGCTAAACATGTGACACTGTGGTGTGACCCAGGTACGCACGTGAACTCTTCCCTCATGGTGTACTTGTGGCCCAGGCGGGTTCGAATGGTGACGAAGGGCAGCTCTCCTCCATCTGACATCCCCACACCAAAGTCTTCCTCCAGTTCAGACAGAAAGTCCTTCTTATTGGCTACGGAGAAGGTTAGACCCCGCCCAGCATACTTAGACACCACCTTCATTACCCTGGCAACAAGACACACAAGGAAGAGGCTTACATACACCTGTACAGACAAACACTTTAATTAATCAAGCTGTACAACAGGAACACATCACCTTTGTGTGTGTGTGTTACCTGTTCCTCCAGTAGTTGGAGCCAGGGATGTTGTGATGGTAGTCGAGGTCATAGTATGCCGTCAGCAGGTCTCGGACTCTCAGACGGTCTCTGTTCTCCAAAGTCATGTGAGGACACAGGCCATACCTACACACAGGTGGACACACATGTGGAATGAGGCTGCAGTTCCTCCAATGACCAGCAGGTGATTGGTTAGAGACTCACATGTGATCTCTGATGAAGCGCCGCAGCGAGCCGATGGTCAGGTAGTCTCTGAAGACAAACACACCGTCCTCGAAGGCATTGGCGAGTCTTGAAGGTCTGAACAGCAGCACACACCTGGACACCCACACACACGTGAGTAGAGCACTTTTAAGCTGTGACTTCACTCCTGTGACATCACTGAGGTGTGGACTCACTCTGAGTTGGCACCGTGCTCTTCAGCAAACTGCACTTCGGTGGTGTGAGCGAACCGGAACTGTTCTCTGAGCAGAGCAGCGGCCTTCAGGAACTCAGCCAGACGGGGGCTGTCCACACCTGAGAACACACCTGAAAAACACACATGCCCACAGGTGAAGGAGCTACAGGTGTATATGTAACTAGGTAAATCAGAGCGCCAAAGAAATAACGTTTTTGTAGTGTAATCCTGAAGTTCATGTGGCCGTGCTCACCTCAATAGAATTTTGAGGAGAGCACGCGGCTTTCTTACCGAGCAGTAAAACCTCTACAGGCGTCCGGACCAGGACAACGTGCATGCGTTTAGCTAAAGCGGTGCAGACATACACTCAGACGTGAATAAACCACCTTTGTCCGCTCACGCAGTGCTCTAGATGGGTTGTAGTTGGCATTTCATCATTTGTTTGACGAGAAGTCACAAAGGAAAAGCAGCTGCCACCCACAACCTTGTTTCAAAATTCTCACATCCTGGTATTTTTCTACAACCTCTCACATCACTTCCTGTGGCTAATTTAAGCCCAACCTGTAGCAATGAACCTCACCCCCCTGCATAATATGCAGGCCAATGGGAGTGAAGGACATATGAGGCAATGTAGCTGTTCAAGGGTTACTTAGGCGACCAGAGCCTGATATGTCCACCTGTGACCAACCAACACCTACAAAGAGACAAGTGAATATATGTGGGTGGGGCTTCAGCGATGGGCACAATGTCATGCTAGGCAGTTGAACAGGTGTTGTTTCCTCACTGTTCGTTTCTCCATCTGCTGTTTCGATCACACAGATTTTGTTCTTTGACGTCTGTACATGACTGCGCCTCATTCAAAGCAGATTTTCATTTGGTCTAACTCCCAGACAGAGTTAGCAGGTCCTGATGTGACCAATGGTGGAACCGTGTGCAGCAATATGTGACCTCAGAGTCATACCGACAATGCTGGCATCATAGTTGTTGACGAAGGCCTGCAGGTCGTATTTGGTCTTCAGGTGGACCGAGTCCGGACCAGTCTGCCTCCTCATGTGTTCGAAGATCCCCTCTGAACACACGCACACACACACTCGTACGTTACATCAAGTTAAGTGACCGAGGGCAAACAGCAATGGCTCACGTCAGTGTTTCCTACCTGCAGTTCGAGGACCGTCATATGGGGCGGAGTCTTTGCCGTACCTGAAAATCTTCAAGGTGGGATAACCTGAGACCCCGAAACGACTGCACAACTCAGAGTTAGCTGTACAGTCCACCTGATGTACAGATGAGACACAAACAGGTGAGACAGATGTTCACAACAACAGTGAACACGATGAAGGTGTTACCTTTGCTAACTGGACACTTCCTTTCAGTCGACTGGCTGCTTTCTCAAACTCTGGAGCCAATTTCTTACAGTGACCACACCTGAAGGAAGGATAAATGGGAGGACGGAAGAAAGGGAGTGACGATTAACAAAGGAAGGAATAAAGGAAGGGTGCAAAGACGGAGGGAGGGAAGAAATAATGTAGAAAAGGCAGAAAGGATGGGAGATAAGGAGGGAAAAAGGTAAGAACAGAAGGGCAAAAAGTGTGGAGGAAGGAAAGAAGAACAGAAGTATATAGGGATGGAGGAAGGCAGTAGGAAAAAAACGCAAGAAGGTATAAAGGAAATAATGATGAAAGATGCAAGGAAGGGAAGGAGGGAGGAATGACAGAAGGACAAGAGGGAGGTAGCGAGAATGTAGGGAAGAAATGTAGAAAGAAAGGCAAAAAGGAAAAAGGGCGGAAGGAGGAAAGGGAGGAAGAATGAGGGAGGGAGGAAAGGAAGGAGGGAGCAGGCAAGGACGAAGGGAGTGAAGGGCAGAAAGGATGGAGGAGAAAAGGGAGGAAGCAATGAGGGACAAAAGAAGGAAAGGACGGACGGAAGGAAAGTAAATAAAAGCCAAAGTATAATAAAAACAAAACAATATAATAAAAGGAAATGACAGGGGAGGACAGCAGGTTATTAGTGACATATCACAGCAGAAACACACACTTTAAAATCACAATAAAAACCTAGTAAAAATAGTCATTTCACAGTGAAGTCCCGTTAAAATCACTGTAAAATCGCTAACCGCACGAAGCTACCGCCGCTTCTTTACCATGGAGCGTAGAATTTCACCAGCATGGTCTCGTGCTCCGTTGCCAGATAGTCGAAGTCCGCGTCCCCGAGCTCGAGCACGTCCCTGTGCGCCGACCCGGCAGCGGAAAAACCGGACAGCAGTACTAACGTGACGGCGAGACAGAGGCAGAGAGCGGCCGCCATGGTGCAGCACAGCAGGTGCAGCTGAGAGGGAGACGGATGAGACCGGTGACCGTCACCGTCGGGGAGGCCCGATTAGACCCGCCGTTGGTCCCGCACTCATTACCTTCAAAGTAAAACACCTCGCTGTTACAGATAGTATTTCAGATGTAGAATGACTACAATCAAACATCTTTACCGGGAAATTAAAGCCATGTAGCATTAAGAGCCTCTGCAGACACACAACACACCAAATCACACCATTTTAATTGGGAGAAGGAACATCCTGCTTTAATTTTGAAGGTCTGATTACTGCAGTTCCGGTGGTTTCCAGTGTCCCTGCGCTCTGAGCTGTCAGAGCGAAGGCGGGACGTAGAGGAAATACCGGAAAGCTACTCTCTTATTGGATCAACAATAAAAGCGGTGATGCGATGAAAGGTCGTCATTGGTTAAAGAGCCCGTCAAGCACAAAACACCCTCGTTCAACATGAACATGTTTTTAAGATATAAGCAAAATGATAAGCAACATAATGTTAAAGGTCTGGAATTTACATTTTAAAACATGATAAACATTTAAATGCTAAAATGAAAACAAGCTGATATTAATTTTAATTATTAATTTAATGTTGGATACTTTTCTAACGATATTTAGTCATATTAGCTTCAGGTTGGGTCTGAAGCTCATCCGTTTCTTCATATGCAGGCGTCCTTATTGATAATCGGTGATTCTGATGTCACTGATGAGTTGCTGTTTCTGATGACATGAGTGGACTCGTTAACATCGTGCATTCTGATTAGATGATGCAGTCATGTGACCCTCAGATTGGAGATGTGTTCACAAGTAATAAACTGTTTGTTTACAGTCAGTTTGAAAGAGTAAAAAAGTTTTAATGAGTTGTCTTAATTCAATGTGAATAAACGTGTACAAAACCTTCACGTCATCTTTCTACATCCTTCACTAACGCAAGAGCAAGGAATCATGAAAGCACCCTCGCCCCAGAGCATTATGGGAAAACAGTTCTAGCAGGTGGAGACAGGTGCATCACTGTGGTCTCATCCTTTGTATCATGTGACCACAGAGGCTCCTCCCTCTCTGTGAGATTAGAGGAGATAAATTAATGATAAATAACTCTTAAATAAAGCTCTGCTCTGATTGGCAAGGACTCCAAATTCAGACACAAAGAGGAAGTGTGTCTGAACCCTTTCACAGTAAAGCTACAATCCTTCACATTAAACCTTTCATCAGCTTCTGCCTTAAATTTGCTCCACAGGTCTAGATTATGATCCAGAGCTCAGAATCTTTCAGGATATCCTTGAACCTGAAGTCTATAATCGAAGGCTGGATGAGGAGGTCTGCACACCTAGTGTAAGCATTCAGATCTCAGATTTAACTCTTTGATCCTCCCGATTGAGCTGTTTGAAGAAATCCTGTCAACACATTCTAGAAACATCTCTAAGAACCTCCAGAACTAATCAGGTGTCTTCTCTGAGTTCTAGCCTCATTCTGATGAAACCTGAATCACAGCAGTCTGACAGAGGTAGTCAGGTGAGCGCATCCTGCTGCACTCCATCCGTCTGTCCAAATAAACTCCACAAACTCGGACAGCAGTGAATCTAGAACAGTCTGGAAGCTGCAGTCCGTATGCAGGTCTCCGATTGGTTCAGCAGTCAGTCTGGAGCAGCCTCCTGCCTGCTGATTGGCTGAGCCTCAAAGGAACAGGAACCAGACTTTGCAGAGTGGAAAAGCTTCATCAGATCGAGAAACCGAAGGTGGACCTGGAAAATAACAACAAAAAACCAAAACAAAACAGATTTAACACTTAGAAGTATTACAGAAGTCAGAGCTCTACACCTGCATGCTGAGGCTCCGCCCCCTCTCACCTGCTGGGCGGTCTTGTTCCCCAGGTGGGCAGACACCTGTCTGAATGTTTTCCAGGTGGCTCCTCTCTGCTGACAGGCGGTCAGGATGGCTCGGTCCACCTCGCTGGAACAGGAACAACCAGAATCTGCTTTTAACACCAGTTTCTGTTTCTTTTGCTGTTATCATTTAGTTTGAAGGCTGTGAAGAAAACATTTTGCTCTGAAATGTTTTATTAAAGTTGCTGCTTTCCTTCCTTTCTTCTACATTTATTTGCTGTTCCTCTGGATGTTTGAGGAATGACTACACCTCAAACTGCTTTCACCTTTTCATGTTCGTAGAAAAGTGTTATATTTGCAGGACATTTAAAATCAAAGCTTTCTACAACATTTAGTTTTTAACAATACAAACGTCTCGCATTGTTTACTACAAAAGCTTCATTTATATTTCAGAAATTTTCTTGATCTTGTAGTGTTTTTGTCTTCAAACATCTGATTTCCAATGTTTTATAGAACATTAATGATTTGTTTTCTTAAGAAAGTTTTATATTTTACACAACATGCAACATTTATGTTTCTAGAACATTTTTTATGAGCACATGAACATGCTCGCTTCCTGCTTGAGCAGCCAGGGATCAAACCACCGATCTTACGATTAGGAAGGTTTAAAAATGAGGTTTAAATAATGTTTTTAAAAAATTATAGCAACATTTCTTAAGCGATTCCCTGATGCTATGAGTGTTTCTGGATGTTTCTCTGACCGAGTCCACATGACAACTTTGTCTCCAGTGGCCGTCATTGTGATGTTTTTGGCACAAACTGCTCGCCGCCCCTCCTCCTCCTCCTCCTCTCTGTTGGCACCTCTCTGAGGTTCGACTCGGTTCCCGTCAGGAGGACTCTGGGAAGCTGAGTCAGTGGCATCGAACTGCTGGTAGAACTGGCAGACTTCCTGCTGCAGGTCAGGATGATGGTGGAGCAGAGACGAGAGCTGAGAGAACAAATAGAGAATTAGGCTTTTAACTGACCATTCAGGAGGAAAATCAATCAGTGATTAAAGATTTTACCCTTGCGCTACTGGCACCTGTGAAGTCTGCCTCATAGACAAACAATGAAAAATAATTGACAGATTTTCTGATAAAAGTTATAGGTCAGATCAGCTGAGGGATCAAGGGTCATCATCTACCTTGTTCACATCCTCAGGTAAGGGGGCAGAGCTTCCTTGCAATACTGACACCACCTGCTGGTAGAGGGCGGAGCTTTCCCCCAGGCTCTGCCTTAATTTCCATAGAAACCTCCGACTACGTTCAAATAGCTGCTGCTCCAAAACCTGCAGATAAGGAGAAGAAGAGGAGGATTAGTCACTGAGGGCACCTGAGTGACATCACAGCAGGTCTCTGTGAGGTTACAGTGATGTCACCCACCAGGCCGCAGCGGCGAGCTTGTCTACGGTTCAGGAAGGCGGCAAAGTCTCTGAGAAGCTGAGGCCATGGCCGCAACACACCGCTCAGTCTGTCGTATAAGATTTCCACCGCCGCCGCCGAGAACTCTTCCAACACCTGCAGCAGCTGCTCCCACAGGCCCGGACACATCTGCACCGCCTCACGCACCTGACCAGGTAACAGGAAGTACAAACAACTATGGTTACATGACCTTTCCAATTAAAGGAAACATTCTTTCAGAATTAAGGCCTCTTACCCTGTAGAGATAATCGTGAGCAAACAGCACGTCTTCTCGTTGTCTCTGACCATCTTCATCTTCGTCAGTTTCCTCTGATGATGGCTGAAACCAAACAGGAAGTCTTTATTCCAGGTATGTGCAGTAATGACTGATTGACTCGATTGATTATGAGCTGACATTGGCCACTGGAGGAAGGTGTTTGTAAATGTTTCACCTGCTGATTAATGGTCTTTCTGCCTCCATCTTCATCCTCATCGTCTTCTTCTGCTGTTCTTGATGGTGTCAGGACCACTTCCTGTTTACTCTCTGACTCTGCCTCTTGCATGTCATCACTTCCTGCAGTGCTCGGTGAAGATTCAGACAGAATCAGGACAATGTTGCCCGCTTCCTCCTCCTCCTCTTCATCAGTTCTGTTGACATCATCCCCCGTCACCTGATGGGAGGTGGGACCATCACTGGAAGGAGATGTAGAGCATTTGTGGCCCCTCTCCCTACTCCTCAGGGTAGCCAGCGTTCGACTGTGGTGTCTAATTTGCTCTCTGGTTGCCGTGGAGACAGTGGAGGTGGTGATGTCAGTGGGGGCATCAGTCCTGGTAAGGAGGAGGCGTTGAAAGAGGACTCGAGGAGGAGCAGGTGTGGTGGGGGCAGAGTCAGAAGGAGGAGGGGGCTGATTCAGCAAGATGAAGCCGATTCGTCTGAAGTCAAGGTTCTGAGGGAGGCGGGCTGGGTACCGGGTACCAGGGGGGAAGCTGTAGGAGCTGGAGGCGGAGCGCAGAAAGGTCAGCTGACTGTGCCGGGCTCCAGTCCACCTGCAGGGGGGTGGGACCTCAGGGGTGGAGCTGTTATAGTGCCTGATGGTCGGGTAGATAACAGGGAGAGAGCGCTGAGGAAAGAAGAGATGTGTGAAAGGTCTGATCAGAGAGCGGAAGATGAATAAATTCAATCATTAGGAAAAAAAATCATTAAAGCTCTGCTGAGTTCTTTCATGTTCAGAAATTTTGTGTCAGTCCACTGGATGCTGCATTACCTTTTATTTACATTAAAACATGCCTGCATCATACAAAAATATGATTACATTCACAAATATGAATGTAATCACCTTCTTTTCTGGCACAAGAAGTTGCACACGTAAAAAAAAATCCCTCCAAAGTGTTTCCATCCAATTGACTGTAAAATGTTTAACCACACATTTAATCCCTGAAATGTCCCAAGAGAAAAAAATAACTCCAACTGCAACCATGTGTCTCAGTTTTTACACATTTGCACAAGAAATGTTGTTGTAGTTAATCCATTAAACCTGTCAGTTACAGATACAGTACCCTGACTTCATCCTGTCATTATAAAACCCAATTTTTTTTGGTTAATTTGGAAAATATTATATTTTTGCCTGAGGTCCACTGTAAAAAAACAAAACAAAATTTCTATAGTAAATGGTGAAAAAAAAAAAAAAGAGGAATTTCTCTGCTCAGTTTGCCAAGAGTTCAAAGGTCACTGTTTCTCACACAAACACAGGACAAACTGTCTCTGCGTTTGTGTCACATGATCAACAGCAATAACAGCTGATCCTCATTAAAAGAAACGCATTTTCCTGGTCTTCTTGGAACAGTGAGGGCAGTTTGTTTATTTTTTGCTGTAGAATGAAACATGTGACTGACAGGTGTGTTTTGTTGCCCAGGTGTGTCCTGTTACATTGATTATTCAAACAATAAATAGCACTGAATATCCACGCTCAGTTTCAGATTTGGGTTTGGCCTGTGCAGACCGTGCATTTATAGTTAGAGAAGTAACCAACATAAAAACCAAAGCGCTGTCTGTGGGTGAAAAACGAGGAATCGTGAAGCTGGGAGAAGATGGAAAAATCAATCAGAGCCATTGCACCAATATTGGCCATAGATAGTACAACCATTTGGAATGTCCTGAAGAAGAAAGTCGTCACTGGTGTGAAAGAGGCAGACCGAGAAAAACAACAGCAACTATGACAGAAACACTGTAAGTGCTGTAAAGAAAGACCCTAAAACAGCTGTAAGTGAAATCAGCAACAACTTCCAGAGGGCAGGAGTGAAGGTCTCAAAATCTACTCTACTGTACTGCAGAAGACTTCATGAACAAAAGTACAGAGGCTTCGCCAGACGATGCAAACCACTAATTAGCAAGAAGAACAAAAAGGCCAGGATTGAATCTGCCAAGAAGTACAGAGACAAGCCTCAGAAATTCTGGGACAAAGTTTTATGAAATGATGAGACAAAGATGAGCCTTTACCAAAGTGATGGAGAGGCTACATTTTGGGGAAAAACAGTGGAGGTGGAGGTCATGCTATGGGCTCACTAACCTCCACTTAAACCCTATAGAGCATTTTAGCTGCTAAAAAGAAGACTGAAGGGAGTAACCCCCCCCCACCACCACCACCACATACAGACACACTGAGGTCACCTCCATTGAGTGGAGCAGCTCAGATTTACTGGTCATCACACATTTATCCATGCAGAAAAAAATTCCTATACTCTTACTTTGAAATTTAATTTGAAACTGCAGATGTTTTATCTGGAACAAAGGAAACAGGAGCAGCTGTCCTACCACCAGCCACAGA
>VUQJ01023151.1:41483-51526 GCA_015108635.1 Andinoacara biseriatus
TTCACAGATTCCGAGGGAGATACATGGGAATCTTCTTCAGAGGTAAAACTCATTTCCTTTTTTTCTCCATCTTCCTTCTTGGATGAGAGATTGGCATTATTCGTAACGTCGTGTTCTTCTAATGTCTGGCTCTTTTCTTCCTCCAGCAGTGTTTCTTCTGCATCCTCAGCAATCAGTGTGCTTTCTAACTTAGAATCATTTAATGAACTGTCCTCCATGGCTGATTCTGCTGCATCTTCTACAACAATGCTACAGTCCTTGGCTGAGCGCCTGGAGGCTGAACCACCCCGGCTGCTGTTCCCCGAGCCTGTGCGGCTGCTGCAGGGTGTCTCTCTGCCTCGTGCGGAGCTGGCGCTCCCCACCTGGGAATGCACATCCATAGCATCAGAGTCTGAATCCATGACTCTAAGACCTGTTGACCTGGTTCTCACCCTTCTGCGACTGGTCAAAGTGTAAGTAGGCCCAGACTCAAACCCTTCAGAGTCGCAAGATGGGGGCTCACTAAGATCTCCAGGGGCTGCGGCCTTTCCTCTTGCTGCCCTGGTCTGTCGACATGGAGCTGGAGACAGAGAGCTTTCCGATGGCTCGTCCAAATGCATAGGAATAGGATCTGCTTTTCTTCTGGATCTCGTAGGTCTGCGAGTAGTGGATTTAGAAACTTCAGTTCCTGACACACTGGAAATGCAGCTGTCAGCATCTGAGAGCTCAGACTCCTCAGTCTGGCATTTGGTGGACGATCTGGTGCGAGTAGATTTCCTCTGACTTCTGGTGACCCTCTGAGAATTCGACACCACAGAGCCACAGGACTCAGTCCCCAGCGCCGGGTCGGCTTTGACATCTCCCACCTCGGCAGTAGCAGTGTCAGAACCTTCGGTCTTCTTCCTTGTGCTCTGGCGGCTCCTTTGGCCACGTTTTGATGCAGACGCTGCAGAACAGCATGACTCCACCTCAGATATTTCCTCCTCTTCCTTGTTTACTTTGCGGAGCTGTCTCCTCCCCCTGGTGCGCGTCACTGGATGTTGAGTGTTAGACACCACAGAGCAGCAAGACTCCCCCTCTGACATGTCTCCATCATGGTTGGAGCCTACTGGCGTGGAGGGCTGCTCTGGACTGTGGAGTCTTGAAGCTCTGCTACATCTTTTTTTTATGAGGATGGAGGAAGAACCTGGAGTTTGTCCTTCACTTTGCTCAAGCAGACTGCAGGTCTCCACAAGTGCATGATGGGTAGGACTCTCTGTTTGTTTTGTAGCCCTCCTGGTTCTTCGAGCAGTGGAAGGAGTGGCCTGTGTAGAAGAAGCAAGACAGTTAGTGGTAAAGCAGGTTTACAGAAATATACAGCATGAGATGATGAGTCTGGTGACATTTTACTGTCAAAATCTCAAACAGAAAGATTAGAATAGTTTGACTTCGTGCTACAAATGTGCTGGTTGCCACTACTGTGTCCCAAATCCATAAAAATCCAATATAATGAATGACTTGTACATTTTACACTGGGGAGGCTTTGAAGGCTCTTCGTGGCTTCCCTCTACATCTGAACTCTTGATCTTATACCAGCCAGTACCTAACCTGAGATCTTCAGACAAATCTGTTCCTGAGGCATGGCTGAAAAAATATATAAATTACTTAGCTGTCACAGTCATAGTGCCAATGCTATGGAACAAGTTGCCTAAGTAAGCCAGGTAGGCAGTCAATAACCTCTTTCAAATCTTTTCAAAACACTTTATACAGGATTTTTTTTAAAACTGGATAAATGGCATAAGAAAAACATTAGACTTAGTTATTTACTGAGGAAAGACATCCAACATTACTTATCTGTGAGTGTTGTAACAACAGCTTTAACACTTAGATGCTGTTAAAGCGCTTACTTCAGGCCTTTCCAGAACATTTCTATAATATCCATGTCAGGACTTTGACTTTACAAGAATGACTTCATGAACACTGTCATGTATTTTTCCTTTAAAAATACCTGGTATAATTGTGCACCATCAATAATGATGAGTCACGCAGTGGATGCATACATGCAGTGTTTTCCTTTCTCAAAAACAAACAAACAAACAAAATGTTCTGGTAAGCAGGGAGCACTTGAGAAATCGAACCTCATTCAAACAAACTTCTGCCTTGTTCATCTGATTTTTTTGCAAACTGCAGGTGGGTTCTTTTTACAGAGCTGTGGCTTTCGCCTTGCAGCCACACACACCATAACTGCTGCTAGCTAATGGGAAAGAGGCCTTTAATTACATAGTTGCAAACCCAAGTTCCTTTTTGCCCTCACAAACTGCATGCCTTGCTCTTACAGTGATCTTTGTTGATCAATCACTCCCGGGGAGGGCAGCAGTAAATTTCCTCCTTCTGTCTGACAGAACTTTTCCATCTGATCAGCTTTTTCCTAAAGGGAAATGAGCCAGAAAACTTTCAATTCCCAAACGTATGCGTAAACAACTACATTATGGGGCCACACATTTCAGAAGTTCAAAACAGTAAAAATAAATAAATAAATAATAATAATAATATTAATAAGCAGCACACAGTCACAATGACATCCTAGGCTTAATAAACATATGCAACAAGGGCATATAAAAGGGATATTTCCTGCATATTTTTTTATATTTTTAACTTTTAGTTTTAATTTTCTATAACAACCTTGGAACACAGCAATTTATTTATGCCATAAATTCACCTCCACCATTATGTGCTGTGAAGATTAGCTTCAGATTACCAGCTTCTCCTTGAGGTGTAACTGGAATCCAATGATTTCAAGTTCTCTTGATCTACTTTTAGGACTTTGCGTGGAAATCAGTTGATTTTTAGGTCATGTTTACACGATAATAAGAAACATTTACTCAAACAACAGTTTATGATAGGACAGAAAACGTGAATGGAAGTACAGAAGTAAATGAGAGCATGCGCGACTGAGTTATCTCTGCGTCAAAACTGATCCAGCTCAGTTGATTAACTCAAGCTCGCATTTAAACAGGTCGAGAATCTGATCAGTCTCAAATTAACACATGCTTTCATTTGTTCCGCGTGTTTTTGTCTTCTGTGCAGATCCCTCACAACGTGACCACAAACTAATACAAGACAGAGTGCAGTCCACGTGAAGCCGGAGCAGATCAATACATCGGCTCTCTCACACGTGCCAGGCTTAACGCAGCCTGGACTGGACTTCCACGTGGCATTTGGACATCCGAGCTTCCAATAATCTCTCTCCCTGACACGTACCTGGACCTCAGAGCGCTGCTCCGGGATTGTTTTAGCCGGGGAGCTCACACGTACACCTCTCCTCGTGGCCACCATCTTGCACACTCACAACTGTAATCACTTCCGGAGTGAACGCTAGACTCGACTAGTCAAATAAACGGAAACGAGGCACAGGCTAAACAGATGATCACCGAGCAAAGGGTCAGCCAGTGAGAACTAAATCTTAGGTAGTTCATTTATTATATTTATTTGAACAGAGAGGTCCGTATTGGAAGAGGTATTCAGTGAAAGTATCCAAATGTTAAGTTATTATGATATTCCCTTTGAAAATGTTACTTTTAAGACATAGGTCTTAGCCAAAAATGCCAGGGCCGAATTCACTAGTTCTGCTAGTATAGTAAAAGTATAAAACTGTGGAAGAATCACTGATTGGGCCCAATTTGAAGTAACTGTTTTTAGTTGGTTTTTTGAGTACAAATAAAAGTTAAATGGCCAACACCCAAAATTAGATGCATTAATACAAAAAAACACATTATTACCAAGAACCACAACATGCCAAAACAACCAAAACCGTATCACAAAAGGAACACAAAATAGCTGGGACATTAAATGTCTGTGCCCAGGGATCTGTTGTTTGACAATCAATGCATGTCATAATGAACCAAAGTTATAATAGTTTTGGATTTTACATTATTTCATTTTAATTTTTTACTCTAAGTTAGTTTTAATTGTTTTTTAGAGTTTTTTTTTAATGCTTACTTTTAGTATTAGTTTTTTCATACTTTGTCAGGTGCAACCCAGCTAGCAATGAACGTTCAGACAACATTCAGTGAACATCAGATGAACGTTCACTGACAGACAACAATTCACACCTATGGGCAATTCAGAGTGACCAACTAACCTAACCCCATTAACTGCGTGTCCTTGGACTGTGGGAGGAAACCCACGCAAACACAGGGAGAGCATGCAAACTCCACACAGAGATGCCCGGGCTAAGGTGGAATTCAACCCAGACCTTCTAGATGTCATTGTAGCTATGAGGCAACAGTGCTAACCACCACACCACCGTGCTGCTGTTTCAACTCACCTGCCATAAATGTTACAATATTGTGGCTCCAGTCACACTCTGGTGGTAGAAGATGTGCCTGATTATCCCTCATTATCAGATCTTTCTCCTACTGTATAAATAAAACTTTATATCCATTAAAACCAGTACATGTGTACTGACCACAGGTGGATCTACAGAATTGGGACTTTTGTACAGATAGGCCACCGGATTATTGGTTTACTGGAGCAAAAACAGCTCTATACTGTGCTGGTAGCAATTACAGCAATTTGATTCGAAATCCAAACTTCACTTTGGTGGATATATTAAAGGTCACCCATGTATATTTTGTGAGTCATTTTAGAATTTTTTTCATTTGTATTATTTATTTTATTATTTTATTTGTATTAACATTTCGAGTGGTCAGTCACTTCACGCTTATTCTAACATTTCAGAAAATTTCAGGTGACTGTGTTTGTACCCATAGTTAGATTTGGTCATTTCAAAACAATACAAAGCACTTTAACTGAAAATCATTTTTGTAGCTCCTGAGCTGAGGATGCATAGCTCCATCCTCAGCTCAGTAGATGCAATAGTTGGTGGGTAGTAGTGTTACTGTGTGTGCAGAGAGTCAGAACAGGAGGGTGAGTTTGTCTTTACATAAATTGGCTTGTTGTAGCTCTTCTTCCATCCCTGAAATCAGAAACAAAGATATCTATGATGGAATATGTTGGCATATCTGTTTGTGATATGCCAGCTGTGGCATATTTTTTCTAGAGTTGTGTTTCCACTAATGGCAAACTTAAGAAAAGATGTGGAACTTACTTTTATATATTCAAAATATTTATTAACTTTAGTTAGAAAATGCAAGCAAGTTTTTGATCACTCAAATTACTTCTTGTGCCCTCTGAGTCTACTATTTCATGTCCTTGACTGTCGGGGTCATTGACTTCTTCATTGACTTCACAGCCCAAAGTGTCATTCAGCTTCTCCGTTATTCCTTCACAAAGAATGCTGGAAGCCCTCAGCTTTTCCTGTTAACCTGTTAACCTGTTACAACAGCTGTTTTCTTCAATAACTGATGAACGAATTTGTGTATTGTATCAGAAATATTGAACAGACTCAAGCCACCCACTAAAAAAAAAAAAAAAGCTCCAACCAGAACGCAAATATAAAGATTTCTGAGGACTGTTTTGTGTTTGCACTTATAATTTGGTTTCTATAGGAATAAGGATTCGGATATTTACTGAGGGCTCAGTGGGGTCCTTGATCCAGCCATGATGAAGAAGGTGGATGAGGAGATGCTGGAAACAGACAGGAAGGGAATGGAATGTTCAAAGACAGAATGTTCATCAACAAACATCATTGGGATAGTTTAAAGGTAATATTATCCCAAATCTTGTGGCTGGATGTTTGCTGTGTCCTTCAACACAAAGTATAGAATGTTCAGTTTTGAGTCATTGAGATGTTGTGTGATAGAGCAGTGAACGAAGTAATTTGCATCATTTTAACAAATTAAAACAAACAAGAATTTAATTTAAAATTGAACAGAAAGTGCAGCAGTATTATCAGAAATATACATAAAGCAGCATCTTATGTCACTGTCACTGTTGGTACAAATTAATCCATGATTTAATCTCCAACAATGCATCATATCATAGTTTTTCACAGGAATCTCTACAATTTCCTTCCTTCATTTCCCTCTGCAATACAGTTCAGTTACCAAACCACCAAATCCTCCACCTTCTTTCCCTGCTGGGCCACCTCAGCCTGCAGCAGACTGTCTGTCTGGAGAATTTGGTGGTTGCACTCTTGCACCTGATCAATAAATGTAATCACTGCCAGTGAGTCATTATTCAAAAAGGAGTAATTCAGGAGAGCAAAGTGAAGCTGTCAAGAACAATAAAAACTATGGATGTAGTTTTATGCAGCTTTTCTCCTCCCACCAATCTCTGTACATTGTGCTGTTCATGCAATCTTCTCTGAATCTGGTGAGGATTAGATTACCAAGGGTTCAGTCTCTCTACACATGCTGTATGTTTCTGTGGTGTTCATCATGTGGTCTTTGAAATGCTGTACTAAGTATTATGGATTTTGAACCTTTTCCTTCCCTCCACAGAACCTGCGGTATCAGTGGCCTGTAAATGGCATCCCCACAGCAGCCACTGTTCAGTAAACTCCTGTCCTCACACTGTGGTCTTCCACATACAGTATTACTGACCTCTGTGAGCCTCAGCAGAGACATTCAGGCACATTATGGTTATTCACCTGCATATTTCAGTCCTTCAGATGTGTTATCGTCCAACAGATGTCACATGTTTAGTTTCAGTGTTTAGGTCTTAAAGAGAGGATAAATTCTGCTACCTGGTGGATAGATGATACTATTGCAGCTTGTCTGATCACCTGTTCTGTGCTTTGCTTTTCCAGTGTCCTCCAGATTCCTGATTAGTTCGTTAGATAGTTTTTAAAATACTTCCTCACAGTTGTACACAGTGGTGACATATGCTCTTACTCTGTTCTATTCCAGTAGAAAGAGGAAGCGTCATGAACAGCAGGAGTATGTCAAGAAGCCACCCAATGCCTTCATGCTTTATTGAAGGGGCACAGGCCAAAGGTCAAGGCTGAATTGGACATCAGCGGGAGTGCAGCTGTGAATACTGTCATGGGAGATAGAGTGTGTAACTGCATAGATTTATGCATCTGTTAATGTTTTATGCTCATGTTTGTGCATGTCCTGAAGACGTGACCTCACTGTGACTCTCATATCAAATGTCAATTTATTCAAAATTTCCATTAGACGCTGCTTAAAGCAGGTTTAAGAATCAACAGCTTGTCTTGGAGGTGTATTTAAAAGTCTCAGAAGACTCACTGCATTTTTGTTTATGTTGCAGCATCTGCATTGAAACCTGTGCAGGAGGCCTCACCTCCAAAAGAAGACGCCTCACCCCAATATTGATTCCAAGTCTTCATTTTATTAAATCCAATTCGCAATATACAGACACAATGTTTAACATGTTTACAGTACAACTAATAATTTTGAGGAGTTACCGGACCCTGTTTAGAAAAACCTTTGATTCAAAAATACAATCTTCTTCCTTGGGAAGGAGATTCTGGTACTATACATTTAAAGATGTTTCAATGTGTTAGTCATTTATAAGCTCTCTCTAATTAATATTATGAACAAGGTTAAGGGGTGAGGGTAAACATTTTGATGCATTTTCAAAAACAGCACATTGTTAGAAAAAAAAACGAACAAACAAAAAAAACAGAGCATCACAGAACAGAGTTATATGTACTCACATGGCTGCTTTACCAGTTAAAGCCCAGACTTCGTCACATGACCACCCATGTACCCAACCATCGCATGCATATTTGGGGTTTTCGCAATGAAGGAATGTAAATGTTATACAACATCAAAAATCTAAACTGTATGAATAAAAATCAGACCCCTACCCCCGTTCCTCCTCATACACACACCAAATGTGCAATGATTTCCCCTTTCTGAAATTATTCTCTGATAAACGCTTCTCGTTTTATCTACTCATTTCACTCATTCACACAGACGCAGAGGAGACGACGCAGGTTTGGTAACAGAAGGAGTAAATGTGAGGCACTTCAAAAACCTTCACCTTGGAAGTTTAGTGAGCAGCATTTTCCATCATTATACCAGCCGTGTGTTAACTGATCTGTCAGTGTCACGGTGAGTCCCCATCTGTTAATCTTCCTTTATCAGTCTTCTCTCTCCAAGCTGACTCTGGAGTCGATCTTACACGTTCATCTCCGACTTGAAAATCTCACAGAGACAATGGTAATGAACACCTGCATCTCTTAAATTGAATGAATCATACATGAGGAAGATGCAACCCTATCCATACAATTAAACAATGACTTCATGATTCATGGTGATTGGCAGCACCCACAATTCAGAGCTGTTACTTTGCATGTGTGTGAAAAAAAACGGAGGAAAATGGCTTCATCCCTCTCTCTTCGTTTCTAGTTTGGGTGCTAGGTGCTTGCCTTCTTCGCACTGACAAGGTAGCCCTTAGACTTGATGATGCCCCTGCTCTTGACAATAACATTGTAGCGCAAGACCCACTCCAGCCTCCAGTCAGCGATCTTCAGGTCCTGAGCGCCCTCTCGCACCGCCTCCTGGAATGTGCCTGCTGATATCAGCTCTGGAAAAAGAAGAATCGGTTTAATAAATAGTGGATTTAGCAAAGGCCATTCTGAGTTGTGTATAAAAACAGGGTACTACAGCAGGACAGTGTAGACTGGAATAACTTCAACAAGTACTCTATTAATGTTATTATCATGAACAGAGACCATGTGAGCCACCTTCTCAACTCGGTGAGTGAAAGCAGTGCACCTGGTATGCGTTTTTGATTTTACCGGAACAGCTATAACGATTTAGCTGCTCAGAAAATGTTCAGTGTTCTTTGATTTCTTTAATATTTGAAATAAGACAACACTTGGGACAAATGCCACATCTAGAAACATTAGCACCTAATTCACCATAAACTACATGCCAGTTTTAGTTTGTAACAATTCAAACAAACCTATTTGAACAATAGAGATACCTTTAGGATCATTGTGAGTCAGCAGCTGGATATCAAACTCTTTGGCAAAGGCTGTCAGGTCTGGAGGCATCACACAGCAGGAAGCCAGGTTGACCTGGTTACTGCTAGGCTTTATCTGCTCCAAGAAAAGGAAGGTGATCAGTGAATGGCACAGCTATCAGCCTGTGATCATAATGGAGTAACAGATCATTTTTCTGGTTTGCCATTCTGCCAAGTCAGTATCACTTTTGACTGCAGATGACAGATTATGGCTCAGATGTACAGAGATTCCCACTGACCTGAGCCCAGTTATAAAGCTGTTCCAGCAGATCTTTGTCCAGGTCAGAGGTGCCAATTGCAGCTATCTGCTTACTTCTAACTAGAGCCTCCAGTTCCTCCCAGGCTGGCTGAAGGTGCGCCAAACTTTGGCTGTCACCCTCTGAGGGTCCAGGTGGAGCTATGATAACAGAGTCAAGCTGGGACACAGCCAGCGTCTGGCAGGCTGAGATTAACAGACAAATACGGTTGTAGGTTTTAAGTGTTCCGTTTAAGAAGTTATATATTTTTTAAAGTTTCTGCTTAAAAAAAAAATTTAAGCTCACCCATCTCCACTGCATCTTTGATGGAAGACTGAGCAGACTCACAGAGGAACAGCTTGACTGTGAAAAACAAAGCAACCATGAATGTGGAAAGTTGAACGAAAATAGCATTTTCTTCATTTTTGTGACTAAGAATTTCATGTTAAAAACGGTTCTGGTTTATATTTGCTTTATTGTGAAATATAATGATATATATTCAGAAACTGTCACTAGTTGTCTTTTGCAATGTGAAGTTTTTTTTTGGTTTTTTTTATTAGCGTGTGGTTAAATATCGGACATTTTTTTTAATATTTTAGTTAGCTAATATTCAGACATTTTTTGATGCATCTGTCCCAAATTACAGATCCCAATTTATTTTAATGGTAAGAAAGACTAGTGAAAATTTCAGCATTTCTCTTTAATAGTTTTTCTTGTTCAATCATTATATATGTCCAAACTCAGTACCATAATATTTTTATGCAAAGTGTCAGACAGAGTGACCTGAAGAACAACACCAAGACCTGCTTTATGATACATAAATATTATTTTTAACTGTGAATCATGCAAAGTTACTCTAATAGACTTCCAGATTAAAACTATGGAGCATGAAAAGAGCACAATAGTTTAAAAAAAAAGAAAAAAAAAAAAAAAAAAAGTAAAATAGGT